>JAOXYD010134597.1:0-10879 GCA_028565735.1 Pinacopodium congolense | reverse complement strand
TAAATAATGCTCCCGAGACTTAAAAAATAGAAAGAAATGATTTGGAAACAAACAATTCAAATTTAAATGCTTAAATATATGAATGAAAGTAAGCGCACTAAATTTGGACAGTTTAAAGCAATCTTCAAACTTAGACCGTAAACAGAAGATATAAGTGCTTAAAAATCAAACTAAAAATACTTGGATAATCTTAAGATAAAAAAATTAATTACAACAAGTTTGAACACCAAAAACTGATGACAAAGTTAGCACATGAATAAGAAAAAAGACATAGCTCAGGTGTATCTGGAGAAAAATTTAAAAACAATTGAATAGAACTTCCAAAAATTCAATACAAATATTAAACACACTCTAGGACACTTAAGTGAACATAAAATAGATTAAATAATCAAGAATCAAGTTCAAATTAGGGACAAAAAATTTAGACAATTCCAGTGCATCTAAAAAGAACAAACTCAAATCCTATGAAATAGTCTTCCAGAAAATTGAAACAAAAATTAAACAACCTCTAGGAACCTTAAGTAAATAGAAAACAATTATTTTAGAATTTTAGAAATAGTTTAGGATATCTAGAAATAATATCAAAGACAAATCAGAACAAATAGAAACAATTTGATGTATTTGATAGCTCAAGGTCTAATCTATCAAAACAATCACTCTAAAAAATCTAAACTATGATCAATCAAACTCTTAAACACCAGTTCTGACCTAAAACAAAAATTTCACACATAAATAAATAGATTAAAGTAGATAGGGATAAGAGTAAACCAAAACAGTGATGTAGAGAAATAACTTGGAGGAGATAAAAGAAGAATGATCTTTTAATTGCAATTTGGAGCTTAAAATCGTGTCTGTTGAGAGTAGAGAATTTAAAAGTTTATTAGGGATGGTTCTATAGCTTATATTATTTAACCCTAGCCGTTTAAAACTTAAAATGTTTTTAATCTAAGAAAGGAAATAAAGAGCCATTGGACAGAGGGTTAAACAGTGGGTGTTGGGAGATAAACGGGGCTGTTGTGATCCCTGCAAACCACCGTTTTACTAAAAAAATGCAAACCTATGACCAAAGTCAATTCCAAATCATTCCAAAAATTATCTTAATATAGAATAAAAATTCAAACAAGTTTTAACATATAATTTGAGATTGTAAAACAAATCAACATGATATAATAACTTTAAAATAATGAATTTACTATAATACGAAACTTTATACAACTTAATGTGAAATTACATGTAATGCATAATCAAAGTTGAGCCCTTAGGTCAATAGGAAAATAAGTGAAACTTACAATTATATGCAAGACACTCTAACTAAGATCTTGTAACATCTATATCTCTTATTCTTCCTTCAACTTCAAGCTTTCCATATGGAATCATGTTGAACTAAACATATCTTTGAATTTTATAATGCAAACTTAAACCCTTGGTAATAAGTATGTTTTGTTATCATCAAAATTAAGATTGAAACCTCCTTTGCTTTAACAATCTCCCAATTTTTTATGATGAAAAAACATGTGATATCAAGGAAGGAGCAAAGTACTTTTCAAGATGATAAATTCATAACACATATCTTTAATTGTGCCAAAATCAACTAATGCTCCCCCTTAGTTCATTCATTATCTTTTTAAAGCTCCCCATCAATATATGCAATCCATAAATTATATACACTTTTAAGCATAAGAACAATATCACGTACGTCTCTCTCCTTTTTTGACATCATTAAAAAGAACTAAAAACATGTATGGAACACAAATTAAGAGGGGCAAAACTTTTATAAACAAATAACAATCAAAGAGATGCACCATCAAGCATGACTAACTCTCTCTTTATTATACAAAATCTATCCTCACTCATTAGTTTAGTAAATATATTAGTTAATTGGTGGTGTGTATTAATAAATTTCAATTCAATATCACCATTATGCACATGATCTCTTATAAAGTTGTGGCTTATCTCGATATGGTTAGTTCTTAAATTTTGAATTAGATTCTTAATTAGGCAAATGGCACTAGTGTTATCACACCTAATGGGTATCTTTATTATTTCCATGCCACAATCTTTAAGTTTTTTTTTCCTAATCTAAAGAACTTGTGCACAACAACTACTTGCCGCTACATACTTCACTTCAACTGTACATAAAGAAATTGAATTTTCCTTTTTGCTAAATCATGAAATTAATGCATAACCTAGAAATTGACAAGTTTCAAATGTACTCTTTCTATCTAGTAAACTATAGGCATAATCTGTACATGAATAACCAACCAGCTCAAATAATGCATTTCTAAGATACCACAAACCTAAAGATGATGAATTGGCCAAATATCTCAAGATTCTCTTAACACCCAATAAATGAGACTCTTTAGGACTATATTGAAATCTTACACATAAGCATTCACTAAACATGATATCATGTCTAATAGCGGTCAAATATAATAAACTACGAATCATACCTTGATATTATTTGATATCTACCGCTTGAGTAGCTCTTTTATGTACTTTGCTTTGCTTAACTTATTTCAAACCGCTTGAGTAGCTCTTTTGTGTACTTTGCTTGGTTGATAAAGATGTCGTCCTTCATTTGTTTGATTTTGAAGTCTGAGAAAGAAATTTAAATCACCCATCATGCTCATCTCGGATTCCCTGCTCATACACCTTACAAACTCTTGACATAAAATATCATTAGTAATACCAAATATAATATCATCCATATATGTTTGACTAATCAATAACTCATTCTTTTCTTTCTTTATAAACAAAGTAGTATCAACTTTTACTTTGATAAAACTATTTTGAAAAAGAAAAGAAATTAATCTATTATAACAAGTTCTAGGAGCTTGTTTTAAACCATATAGAGCTTTAGTAAATTTGTAAACATGCTTGGTATATCATGATTTTCAAAACCAGGATGTTATTCTACATATATATCATCTTGAATAAAAACATTTAAAAAATCACTTTTAACATCCATTTGATAAATTTTAAAACCCATATAAGAAGTAAAAGCAAGCAAAAGTCTAATAACTTCTAATTTTGCTATGGGTGCAAAGATCTCTTCATAATCAATCCCTTCTTGATTATACCCCTTTGCTACTAATCTAACTTTGTTTCTCACAATGTTTCCATCTTCATTAAGATTATTCCTAAAGACCCACTTAGTACCAATAATTTGATGATCATTAGACCTAGTTACTAAGGTTCACACCTTGTTCTTTTAATCTGGTTCAACTCTTCATTCATGTTTAAAGTTCAACTCTCATCACCTAAGACTTCATCTATGGTTTTCGTCTCTATGTTGGAAATAAACTCCATATAAGATAAACCCTAAGGATTGGTCTAGTTGCTACTCTTCTTCCTACTTCACCTTAATTTGGTTTGAGGGATGGTCTTTCTTAAATCTCCACTCTCTAAATAAGCTCTCGTCTCTCCTAACCACACTTGATTCAATAATAGGCTCACATTGTAACGGTTGGAAATCTAAGATGTCTTGTTTAAGCTCTTCCAACCCTAATGTATCCATATCATTGCTTAAGTCTAAATCATCATTATCAACACTCTTCTTGACATAAAAGGGATTAGATTCATCAAATACGATATGTATTGTCTCTTCAATCATCATAGTCCTTTTGTTAAACACCCTATAAGCTCTATTAGTAAAAGAATAACCAACAAACATACCTTCTTCTAATTTAGCATCAAACTTATCCAAGTTATCTCTAGTATTTAAAATAAAGCACTTAAAACCAAACACTTTTAAATAACTCACCTTTGGTTTCATCCTATACTAAAGTTCATAAGAGGTTTTATCTATATAAGACCTTACATAGACCTTGTTGGATACATGGCATGCACATGCAATGGCTTCCATAAAAAAAATATTTAGGAATACAATATTCATTCAACATAGTTCTAGCCATTTCTTGTAAAGTCCTATTTTTCTTTCAACAACTCCATTTTATTGAGTAGTTCTAGCAGATGAAAAGTTATGAAAAATGTCATTTTCTTCACAATATGCATCAAACAATTCATTTTCAAATTTTCTACCATGATCACTTCTAATTGAATTAATCATGTAGCCTTTTTTTAATTAAACTCTTTTTGAAAATTTAACAAAATATCTAAATATTCATCGTAAGAAATATTACCCATGAGAATCTACTATAATCATCAATAATCACATATGCATACAATTTTTCACCTAAACTTGAAATTCTAGACGATCCAAATAAGTCCATATGCAATATTTATAAAGGTTTAGAAGTTTTTACCACATTTTTCTTTTTGAATGAAGCCTTGGTTTGCTTGTCCATTTGACATACATCACAAATCTTGTCTTTTTCATACTTTATTTTTTTTTGGTAGACCATTAACTAACTCCTTGTTGCAAAGATTTGAAATTTGTTTTATACTAGCATGACCTAGTCTTCTATGCCACATCTAAGCATCATTTTTCATGGAAACAAAACACTTAACATTTTTGTTAGAGGGATCATTTAAATTGATAGTATAGATATTTCCCACTCTATTATCAACAAAAATAAAGCAATTGTGAATTACTTTATAAATTATGTAAGATTTACCTTCAAAAGAGACTTTAAAACTTTTATCACATAATTAACTCACATTTAACAAGTTATACTTTAAACCTTATACCAAAAGTACATTATCAATGTAGCATTATTATTACCAATCTTAGTAATGCCAATTATTTTTCCCTTGGCATTAAATCTATAGGTGACATAGTCACCATCTTTGTCTTTCAAGAAAACAAACTAAGAATCATCTCCTATCATATTCTTAGAACATCCACTATTAGCATATCAAGTGCTCATTTTAAACTCTTACAAAACAAAGAAAATCATTTTATTTTAGGTACCCACATTAATTTGGGTCCTTGGGGTTAGATACCTTTCTAGTTCCTAATTCTTTTGGCAAACTAGAAGGTCTAATATCAAAATAAAATCTTTCCAAGTGACTAAGCCTACCACTATGATCACAAACATATGTAACTTTATGAGAATGCATGTTTAGTCTAAAGTTGTTCCTAATATTATGTATCATATCCAAAGTTTCTTCTTTATTGAACTCTTGGCCTAAAATATGTGTAAGAATCATTTCTTGATGTATGAGCATGTATAGGATATGCATATGAATGTGTAGATCGAATGTGCATAGATTGTAGCCTATATGCATATTGTAATGAATTTGCATTTGTAAAGAAACTATGTTTCTTGTTGAGGGCATGCACATTTTTCCTAGATATATATTTTGAAGCATACATGAAAGCATGATGAATGTTCTTAGATTGATTTCTAGAAGATGATGCACCATTGTTAAAAGATGGCCGAAGAACATGCTCTTCATCTAAAATTTTTCGTTTTACAAAAAGAGTTTTGGCATTAGAAGTTTCATTTTCTTGAATAAAGCCTAACCCATATTTATCATTGGAATTTTTTTAGCCTCATAGCATGCAATCTAAATTTTATTTGCCTTTTATGAGTTTAGACAGTAATTCTTTAAGGGCATCCACTTCCATCTTCAAAGTTTCATTTTTAAGCATCTATTTATACTCATTGTCATGCATACCAAAATCCACACTCTTAGAATCTAACATGGTATTCATTTCATGCTTTAATATATCAATTTATAGCATGCATTCATTCTTGGATTCTAACATGTCATGTAATTCATCTTTCAACTTCTTATTTTCTATTATAAAGTCATTCATCAATTTCATACATTCTTTATATTTAGCAGATAATTTCCTCCCTCTCAAGGTAGCATGGTCTAAGACTTTAACCAATTCCTCATAACTCAACCTAACGTCAACAACAATACTTTCACTCTCATCATCATTAGAATGGGAATAAAATGGTATCTCATTATTGAAGGCCAAGAGACAAAACTTAATATTTCATTTTCAAAATTTTCACTTTTCTCTTCACTTTTTGTCTCCCGCAAGGCTTTTAAGACTTTTTTTCCTTTGTTGTCCTTCTTCTCTTTTCTTTCCTTCTTACTACTTCTTTCATCCTTCTCATCCTCTTTGAAGAGTGGGTAATGGTTCTTCAAGTGACCTAATTTACTACATTAAAAAAAACTTAATTAGTGGATTTTCTCTTATAATCATATTTACCTTACTCTCTTTTCTTTGAATATGCCTTCTTCTTTAAGAACTTATTGAACTTTCTAGTGAGGACTTTTATGTCATCCTCCCATCCTTTTGATAAAGACTTTAAAATCTTTCTAACAAGTTCAACATTTGAATATGATCTTCTTAAACCCTTTAATGCATTTATGATATTAATAAATCTAGCATATATAGAAGAGATAGTTTCATCATGATGCATCGAAAATAGTTCATATTGATGAATGGGCAAAGATATCTTACTCTCTTTTACCATGTTGTTATCTTCATGAGTGACTTCTAATGTATGCTAAATGACTTTAACTGTTTCACACGTGAAAACTCTATTGAATTCATTTATACTTAGTGTAAAAAACAAAATATGAATGGCTCTACTGTTTAGTAAAACTTGTCCTTCATCTTCTATATTCCACTCATCTTTCACTTTAAGAACTTTTTGACCATCTTCTATCTTAGTAGGAATGTATGGCTCTTCACTCATTATATCCCATAATTTAGCATTTTCGGCTTGAAGGAAAAACTTCATCCTAATTTTTGAATGCAAGTAAGCATTTCCACCAAAGAAAGGTGCCCTACTAATGTTTCGACCCTCATGATTAGATGAACTTAGCAAATGTGCCATAATGGATGCTTACTCATAGTTTTGCTAGAAACTCATGCAAGTGTGAGACATAAGCTCTGATACTAATTATAAGCCTGAAAGACACCTGGGAGGGGGTAAATTGAGTAATAAAAACTTTCTTAACAAATTAAACTCATCACCAAAGACAATTTAATCCAATGATATATGTCAAAGTGAATGCCAAATTGATAACAAATAGCTTGATAATCAAAACAAAAAACAAGTAATAAGTAAAGAGAGAAGGGAAGAGAGAGACATAAGTTTTTAAAGAAGTTAATCTACCCTAAAGATAGGTTACGTCTCTTCTCCAACTACTTATTGGATATTGTTCTTTACTAATAACTCAAAAACAAATACAATCTTATTCTAGAGTGAAGAGTAACTCTTACAAGACAAATCTTTTCCTAGGTAAATAGAAGCCTTTACAACCCAAATCTTTTAAGGAAAAGAGGAGCCTTCACATAAACCAATCTTCTTGTTTAAGGTGAGGAGAAACCTTATGACCAATCTTTATATGCGGAGCCTTGACACGCATAACAACCTAACAATGCAAATAATCATTTTCAAGTAACTATAAACACTTACAAATATGTTTCACTTAAAGCACAATCAAACTAAGGGCTCCAATGCTTTTAAAAATGATATGAATGATTAATGACACTAATTAAGGTTTTTAAAAAATTAATATAATAGATCTGATGCATTAAAAATGTGAATGATGGATAAATTACAATTTGAAAATTTTCATAAATCAAACCTAGATAAATTTGATGGATATGGAAACAAACACTTCTAAACAATCAAATAAGCCTCTAAAAATTAAGTTAAATAGTCAATAATGCTCTTGAGACTTAAAAAAAAAATTTTTTTTTGGAAACAAATAATTTAAATTTAGATACTCTAATATATGAATGAAAGCAAGTGTAATAAAACTATACAATTTAAAGCAGTCTACAAATGTGGATCTTAAAGGACAGATATATGCGCTTAAAAATCAAACTAAAAATACATAGATAATTAAAAGACAAAGTTAGCACATGAATAAAAATAACATAAATAGTTAAGGTATATTTGGAAATTTTTTTTTTAAAATAATTGAATAGAACTTCTAAAAATTTGAAAAAATATTAAACACACTCTCGGATACTTAAGTGAACATAAAATAATTATTTCATGATTTTAGGAATAGATTAAATAATCAAGAACCACGTCCAAAGTAGGAATAGAAAAATCTAGACAGTTTTAATGTATTTGAGAAGAGCATACTCAAAACCTACGAAATATTCTTCCAAAATTTTTTAAAAAAACAACCTCTAAGAACCTTAAGTAAACAGAAAACAATGATTTTAGAATTTTAGAAATAGGAAACAATATTAATGACAAACCAGAACAAACAGAAGTAGTTTTGATGTGTTTGATAGTTCAAGCCCTAATCTATCAAAACAATCACCCTAAAAAATAAAACTATGATCAATCAAACTCTTAAACACTTGTTCTAACCTAAAACAATAATTTCACACATAAATAAACATATTGAAGTAGATAGGGATAAGAGCAAACCAAAAAAGTGATGTAGAGACAAAGTTTTGAGGAGTTGAAGAAGATTGATCTTTCTTTTGTGATTTGGAGCTTAAAATCGTGTATTTTAAGTGTAGAGAGGTTCAAAAGTATATTAGGGATAGTTATGAAGTTTATATTAATTAATCCTAGCCATTTGCAGCTTAAAAGGTTTTTAATCCAATAAAAGAAAGAAGGAACTGTTACATAGAGGGTTAAACGGCGGGTGTTGGGAGTTAAACGAAGCCGTTGTGATCTCTGCAAATCACCGTTTTACTCTAAAAATACAAACCTATAACTCAAGTCAATTCCAAAACATTCAAAAAATTATATTAATACAGAATAGGACTTCAAACAAGTTTTAAGCCATAATTTGAGACTAAAACAAATCAACATGATTTAATAACTTCAAAATAGTGAATTTACTATGATATGAAACTTTATGCAACTTAATGTGACACTATAGGCAATGCATGATCAAAATTGAAACCCTAGGTCAATTAGATAATAAGTGAATAATTGTATTCAAGACACCCTAACTAAGGTCTTATAGCTTCCACATCTTTTGTTCTTCCTTTAACTTTAAACTTTCTATATGGAGTCATCTTGAAATAAACCTATCTTTGAATTTTATAATGAAAACTCAAATTATTAGTAATAATTTTGTTTTTTTATTATCAAAAGTAAGATTAGAACCTCCCTTAATTCAATACATAGAACACTCAGTTGCCAAAGTCCCAATTACATAAGTCATGATTGAACCTTGGTGAAATATTATATGAACTGCCATAATGTATTGATTTTCCCCTTTTTTCTTTTGTCTCTCAAGTTGGCATAACTATGTAGGCTTAGTTTTGTAAAGAGAATGGTTTGTATGTATATGCTAAGTCTTGTACATTTGATTCATTTAGTTAAACTTTTACTTTTTTAGAAAATAATTATCTTTAGTTGACAAAAAGTTTTGTAGGGTTAATATTAGATTGATCTAAATATGATTTCATATGACCTATACTTAAAAAGATTTTTTAATATTCAATTCTAATTTAAACTAAATAAATTAGGTTAGAACTTATTCAAATTTAGAATTTTACTCGAAACAATGTGAGGCAATTATAAAATTAGGTATTTAGACCTTCTTGATTCCATTCAAAATTTTATAAGAAATATTTAAAAAATTATAAGAAGAAATGAAAAGGTGCTTTTAAATAAAAAGGTTAGTTAATTATGATTGAAGTCTAATTAAAATTTAAAAATTTCTAAATTACAATCTAAATCTTAAATTTAAATTCATTTAAATCCAATTTAATTCCCTAAGTTTAGATTAGATTGAACTAAAATTAAATTAACTTATTATTATTCGTAATAAAAAAAATTAAGAAGGTTTCTTATTCTTTCTAAAAGAGGAGCATTTTTATTCTATCGAAGAGAGAGTTTATTTAGGTTGTAAGTGGTATAGGATTATTAGTTAACTTTATAATAAAAAATTTTGATTTTTGGTTAAAATAATCTGAGATTATTACTTAAATCAATTAATGTCTATGTAGTTTAATAAATTGTCAATTAAGTCTCTATAAATTCAAAATTTTCAAATAAGTACTTAAGAATTTAATTACTTTCACCCATTATTCCTTAGTTATTTTTGTCTTACGTAAATTAATGAAGTGCAATATGGTAATATCACGTGTTTCAAATATGTTACGCAGATGTGCCTAGTTAGTTCTTTGTTAGTTTACATAAGATAAAAATAATGAAGAATTAATAGGTGAAAGTAATTTGAAACTCTATGAATTTATTTGATAGTTTAAAAATTTTAAAGATCTAATTGATAGTTTACTAAATTATAGACACCTTGAGTAATTTTAATCTCTTTTTTTTAATTCATATACAAACAAATGACATCTATCTCTAATCCAAAGTTTTCATTTGTTTACTAAATAAGATATTGTGATATAGTCAACATTTATTGAGGTTACAGTAAAAAAAATCACGATTAATCCGTATACCTTATGAGAATTGCAAAAAGTCTAATATATAAAATGTCTCATTTCCGAACTAAAATCTAACATGTGCGGAGCATGTCACATACAAGGTAAGCTTCATATATATTAGTGTTCTTCATCACCTTGGCAGGCCTTATCCATTACCATGACAAGGATGATGCATGATTATAGTATGGCAGCTACCACCGTAGCACTAGCCCTGACCACGACTAGGTTTCTAACCGGCTAACCGTTGGTTTAATAACTAGTGGTTATGGTTCAAAAACCATAACCGTGGTCAACGATTTTAAACTGTAATTGGAACCGTCACTAATAGTTTCAGTTATAGTTAGATTAATTTAAAAATTGTGAACCAGCGGTTAAACCAATAATTTATTTACAATTATAAATCGTTGATCAATTAATTAAAAATTATATTTAAAAATTAAACAAATAAAATAATTGTGAATTGTATTATTTTAATTTTTTTGATAGAAAGATGTATTATTTTTAAAAATAAATAATTGTAAATTGTAAATGGACTATGTTACTTGAGAGAAAGAAAGAGAAAGTGTTATT
>JAOXYD010134586.1:0-24610 GCA_028565735.1 Pinacopodium congolense | reverse complement strand
TTTGTTATTTTAATTAAAATTTTAAATTTAATGTTTCCTCATTTTAAATTTTAATCATATCCATAAATAATTTTTTTCAATTTTTTAATATTTTTAAAGTGCAATCTTTGCGTTAAAGTCAGATTAATTTAGGTTAATAAATCGGGTTAATTCGGGTTCAGGTGAAAACAGATTCGGGTTAATTCAGGTTCGGGTGCATTCGAGTTCGGGTCTATTATGGTCGGGTGGAATCGAGTTTGGGTCTAATCGAGTTTATACAAAATCAAGTTTAGGTTCAGATCAGGTCGGATGCAAGTCAGGCTTGGTCCGTTGATTTTTTTTGTCAAATCAGGTTAAGTTGGATATGTTCCAGGGCATACAGGTCAGGTTATCAAGTCGGATCTATTTTTGACATCCCTACCTATAAGTGTTAAATTGAAACAACATGACTTTTCTATTCAAATTGAAGGGTCTCGTCCTTTGAAGTCCAATCCCAACACGAGTGGACTGTAATTTACACCAATAAGCCCCTCATCCTTGTTGCAACTAGACATTGCATAGACTACGAACAACATCTCTTCTTCTTGTTCATCAACTTTAGGTACATCTTCTTTTGGCTCCTTCTCCTTAGACTTGCAAACCTTTTCAACTTATTCAAGTTAGTTATATGCCTTATATCTTATATCTAATCTGAACCAACAACACTTAGGTTTATAATTTGTTTTCTTGCAATGAAGATAAGGAGCAAACTTGCCTTCCTTTTACCTTGCAACATCCACTTCCTTTCTTTTTCTTGTTTCTAACTTATACTAGTTTGGTTAGATATGGTATTAACCTCAAAAGCTCCTTTAATATATTCTTCTTATCTTAACACTCTTCTTTACTCTTGAGCATGAAGAGAGTTTATGAGTTCCATTGAACTAATTTGTGTCATCTTTTTAGACTCTTTTAAAGTTGAAATCTTAGTCTTAAATCTCTAAGGAATACTAATGATTTCTTTATGAACAATTCTTTTATTCCCTTGCACTTTTCTAGGTAGTCTAAATTGATTTACAACTTCTATAAGTCAATTCTTATATTTTCTAATAGTTTCAGACTCAACATTTTTAATAGCTCAAACTTTCTTCATAACTTGAGAACTTGAAGTTGTTTTGTCCTTTTATACCCTTGAAACTTCTCTTTAATCTTGTCTTAATCCTCCTTGCTAGTCTCACAAGTCATAATCCTTACAAAGATTGCTTACCTCTTTGATTTTTTCTCAATATGATTTTTCATTTGATTTATTGTTGGATTATATGGAATTGGAGGTGGATTAGCTCCTCTCAACCACATCCCATAGATCAAAGGTCCTCAAATAATCTTCAACATAACAACCTAAATTGCATAGTTTTCCCATTCAATAATAGAGGTGTTGATGTAGAGTAGCTTATAGAAACTATTTCAGCAACATAAGTTTGAAAGTATAGGTATTTTTTTTAAGGGGAAGGTTGTTCTCACTTATTCAACCCTTAAGATCCTTAAATCTCTGATACTTGGTCAAACATCTGAAAAAGAGAAGTAGTTCTTCATTGATTATATGAATAGTAGATCAGTTCTTTTATAGAAAAATCTAAAAAGGAAAATAGACTAAACCTAATTCTAAGAATATATTATAAAATAAATTGTTTATAGGAATTAAGAATTGTTATGGGAAGCGGGAAAGTATCTAATGTTCCTATTTCTCATGAATTATAGGAATCTCATGACTTAGGAATTTCTATAATCTTAACAAAGTATAATTAATAATAACTTTCATGTTTCATAAAAATACATCAAAACTAACACTTAGATAAGAAATTAATGATAAGATGTTGCAAAAGTTTAATTAAGAGGTTATTTTGCTTGGAACCAACAGTAACTGAAAAGTACGACTTCCATTTGGACAACAATTTCATCAGAGATTGAACTTACATCAGAAAAAGATAGATCCAGGTCTTTCATGATACCAAAGTCGTTTGGAGCCGAATATCCCACCTGGTAAAATACAAATCTCAAATTATTTAAGGTGCGACCATTTTTTTTAAAATTTTCAGTAGTAATTTCGTCAAATATATGTATGAATCATCGAAATATACATGTATAATTGCCAGCTTATTGCTGGCAAACAGAATGAGTTTGGAAGTTTAGTTCATATAAATACATTCCGCACATTATTATCAACTTCTACGCATGCAATGCAACTAGAATTTAACTTTTCTGAAAACTAGATAAGTTGAAAGCTAAGGGAATCATTCCAAACACAAGCAACAACATTTAGATCCTGTCATTTCGAAAGTGCAGATGCATGTACATTAGGTGCCGATACTTACACAAGATCCAAACTCGAATGCCCCACAAACTGCAATGGCTGTACTGAAAAGGACCATCCCTATATCACCATCGCCACTCTCTTCGCAATCTTCTTTCTCCCAATGAATGGTTCAAGGATGCTGTCATCGGCCCTCTCTATATCCCTGGGAGTAGCCATTTGGCTTCAATATTTCTAAGAGCACTAAAAAAGTAAAGGCGAACAAAATGGTAAAGCGTCTGTAACCAGCCAGCCATTGAACAAGAACAAATCAATAGAGAAGGAGATCCCATTACCTTAAACAAGTGAATGAGACTGTTATTCCATGACTCACATTGGTCTATATTCATGCACTGCCATGTGCAATATTTGCATATTCTGTTTCTGCCATGGGTTAGGGTGGATCTAATAGAGGGAAAAAAAGGGGGGTCCCAAGTGCCGGCAATTCTCTAGCCTTCAATTTCCAGATTCCCATCAGTTATATATATATATCTATTATATTACGTGGAGAGAGAGTAAACATAGATGATAAATTGAAACCGTTTAAAAAGCTTGGACCAAATCTTGTTGATAGGAACTCTTCCGAGGTTCTAATCTTTCCTTGTTTCTATATTTATCCAAATTGTTGGATAAGATTGACTGACGTTTGAAAAAGCTGGACATGAGTAGTTTCATATATAGTTGCGGCTTTTGCCATCCCATGATTGCCAAAATTTTTAAACAGAGGAACATTTATTTCTCGAATTAAATTCAATTGCGTTATAGTTGTTGATTTCAAGAGTAGCCCATTACTGGATGACCAGGTAAATGATAATGATGATTGTTGAAGATCCAAATGTTGAAGATCTATAAATTAAACGGTTAAAGAAAACAACGCCGTTATCCTCCAATATAATGGCGCCATTTTACTTCTAGATGAAAGATGGAAATAAAATGACTAAGGTAAATGATGTCGTTCAACTCTTTGATAAATTGCTGTTTTCTTCGCAAAAAAAAAAAAAAAGCTTTTTGATTTTCAAGAGATCTTTTGCATAATTATTGCGTTGTAAAGTTGTAATATATTGTTAACTTTCTTATTTAGAATCAATTATATCCATAATTTCAAACTATTAATTAATTTGCATTGTAATTTTCTTTATTTTATTCTGTATATAAATGTCTCTCCTTCGTTAAATAATATGACAACTGAAATAATATTCTTTCAATGATTAGTTGAGAAATACAATATTTGGAAAAAAATCCTACAAAACCAAACTTTTGAATATCGTTTCGTATCAATACGCTGTACCGGCCTGTAAATAAAAGGTTATGAAGGTCATATTGACCAAAATGGTTTTATATATTATAAATTATTATTATTTATTTACAAAATATTAATCATGATTGCCACAAGACACTATAATGAATGGTGTTTTTCGGGGGCAACTGTAAACATACACTGAAAAGATTGTAATGACATGCCTAACTAGCATAGCATGTCGGTATCCCTTTACGGAAGGGCAAAGCTTAAAACTATTAATGGAGTTTGACATTTGCTTGGTATGTTAGTCATATGATATTGAGTACGTCTGTGTTACCTTTTCAGAACAGCTTGCAATCACTGAACGTCACATAATTTTTTAGATAGTATCATGTGCAACAGAGATGTGATTTCCAACCTCAGTTATGTCTATTTGAACTATGTCATTGCTGGCATTCTCTTCTGCTTGGCCACTTTATAATAACACCTTAAAATAACATCTGTGTGAACTTGAAAAAATTCTTATGCAACCAACAATGGATTAATCGCCTATCAAAATGAGGTTTTATTTTTGGCATACAATCAATAAATCACAAGTCTGCTTTTATTCAAATATTTAAACTCGCTTCTACCTACAAGGACATTCTTTTGCGAATCAACTTCAACTTCATAGGCTTCCATATGCTACTTCTTTACTAGGCATGATATACAAAGAATTCATCAAAAACTTTCAGCTTATAGATAAATAGAGTGGTCAAGAATATTTTGAAATGAAGTGTTATTCGTTAGACAAAAGAGATTTGCAAAAACATGTTCAACGAATGTTTGAGAAGTACTATATGATTAATTGCTTCAATGATGTCAATCTCATATATAAATTTATGGGTTGTTCACAACCAAATATTCACCTTCGCATCAAAAGATTTACTTCTCAACCAAGTTGCTCATATAATTAATTAATTAAATTATTAAATAAAACATTTGAAAGTGTTTAGAAAGTTGATTCATTAAAATTATTATATTTGCCTTGTTTATGTGGAATTGATTTTTGTGATTTAGGTTGAAGGTTGGAAAAGAATGAAACGATTTAAATGCATTTGCAAATTAATTGATTATATAACATTTCGATGAGTCAATATTTTTGAAAGATTCATAAAATATTTTAAATAATTATTTTGTTAATCTTGAATTAATTTTCCTATAATTATATACTACTTTGAGAAATTTTAATGATTGCTTTACTTAAGGACAAGCAAAAATTTAAGTGTGAGGCAGTTGTTATGGGTGAAGTTTATAGTGTTTTTGGATTTTATTTACCCCTAATTTTGTGCTTAACTATTTAATTAATTTTTAGAAATGTTTAATTTTGTAGGTTGATGTGAATAATTAAAGAAATGTGCAAAAAGAAAGTAAAATTATCCCAGTCTAGACTATTAATGGTGGCCTAGCAGCCTACCGTTGATGGATCCACAGCCCACCGTTGAAGGAGTCAAAAATAGACCATCAACGATGGGCTATTCATCCTTCAATAGCACCGTTATGAGTCAGTGTCTCATTGTTGTAGGGCACAAACATGATTTTACAGAATATTCTTGAACATTTGTGGCTGGCTATCTCCCCACTTACTCCTATTGGTTCTCCTATATATAAAAGATGTCTTAAAGCTCCAAAGACAAGCAGCTTAGGATCCAAAATCATTTTATTTAGTTGTTTTTCAGATTAAGATTATTTTTTGTTTCAATCTTTGAAAATTTAGTTTGCAAGTTGTTTGTAATGGATTTAGCAGCATAATCACGTGGTTTTAAGTTAGATTATTATTTGATAATCTTTTTTGGTGATATCTAAACTCTTAATCTCGTGTATTATTGTTATTTTTATGAATTAATCAAAGTTTATGTTGTTTAAGTTATTTTTTTTGGTTAGCTTTGATTAATTTTTGTGCTTAATGTTTAAATTCAGTTTAGCTAGTTTGTTAAATGTGTTTGTTAATGGTTAAATATGTTAATTAAATGATTAATGCATAATTAGTGAGTCAATCTTTATTTATAGAATGATTAATGCTTGTACTAAACTAATCACTTAGGATATTGCTATCAAATAATTTAGAATCCGATAATCTCTACCTAGGTTATTAGAAAAATCAATAAACTTGTGGTTTAGATAAGTGAAATAATCAAAGACTTGGTTAATCATGAGGGTGCTAATCTTGAATTAGGAAAATTTAGGATTAGACTTCTTAAGCTTTAAGCCTATTACCATAATGTGAAGTATAACAAAACTTCAGGATAGGACTAACATAGATAAGCCAGTGTCTTAACTATAGTGCTGTCTTAATTTAGAGAAGATACCCTAGATTAAGTATCACTAATCCATCAATTAAATCTTCAACCACCAAAGCTTAACTAAATAATTTAGGAAAAGAAATATGTAGCTCTTTTACAATCTACTGGAATTTTTCTAGGTTTTTTAGGTTTTAGTTTTCTTGTAGTATTTGTTTTATAAATCATAAAGTTAAGTGTTTTCTAGATAATTATAATCCGATTGACATAGTACTTACAATCACATACACACTTCTTGGTGGGATTGATACTCAAAATCTTAAAAATACTCCCCTATATTACTTGTTGCGACTGGTATACTTACCGAAGAGTTGGTCTTAAATAAATTATAATTTTGTATTTTAAGAGATAGATTTACTTGAGTTAATTTTGTATGTAAGGTAGACCGCAACAACATGCCAACCACAAAAAAAAAAAAAGTACATGACATTAAAACTTACAAAGCATATGATCAACATCTTAACCACCAAAAATATATAAGACCTTATAATTATCATTACAGAATTTGAGGAACAAATATTTGAAATAAAACTTAAATCATGAAGTTATTCCATATATAATTTGAATAATTAGTTTTCTAGAAACTTTCAATTTGGGTTACCACCATAACCTAAAACAAAAGACCTATCACTGAAACCTAGAATCACCTAGTTACTAAATTGCAATGGAATCATCAGGCAATTTTTCAAAATTTCTTAAAATATGTTAACATATTCTCTTAATCATTAGTTTATGTGAATCATCATCTTTATTCCATATATACTGAAAAATTAGTGTATCTTTCTTTATAAAAAAATCTTAGGTTACACTTTGTACATATGATTTTGGTATAATATCTAATAGTAATTGATTTGTTGGGATAGATCTTTACACATTTTTGGTAGGTTTTTCATCACTAAATAATAAATTACCTATCTAATTTAACTAATTATGTAGTAGAGTCAGTTAGAGTCGATCTCCAAAAGAACTAGTTATGTTCTTGACTATTCTTATGATTGTGCAATAGAAAAAAATAAAATAAAACCTTTGGATATGAAGGAATTAAAAGACAACTAATAAGGAAAATAAATAACAATGCAATAAGATGAGAAACAAATAACAAGTAAAGAAAGTAGGGTAGAAGATATATCCAGATTCATGAATTATAATCGATCATCAAAACATATAGATTGTGTTATATGTAAGATGTTAGCTCATAGACACAAACAAACTTTTATGACTTAAATTCTTCCAATTTTAAATAAGTCTTATATGATAGAAAACTTACTTTAATCACACAATGACCTAGAATAAGTTTTCTAAATTTAATAACATAATAGTGTGAAGAATTGGGGAATGACTAACCTAAGACATAATCACGCAAGCTTAGACTATTTAACTTAGAGAATCGGAATCCTAGGCTAATTGATTAAGATTACCTACATATAGATTGTGCTATGCCTAAAATGTTAGACTATAGACACAAACAAGCTCTTGTGTCTTAAGTTCCTCTAATTTTAGATAAGTTCTATACTTTAAAAAACTTACCACTAATTACATGACAACTTAGAATAAGCTCTCTAGATTTAACAGCGCGATAGCATTACAAATTGGAGAATAACTAATGCAAGCCATACTCAAACAAGTTTGGAATATGTAACTTAGAGAATTGGAATCCTAGTCTAATTGATTAAGGTTACCTATAAATTTAATTAACTTATCTCTACTTACGGATTTCACTACTAACAATTACGGATCAAAAGATAAATCCTAGCAATTAAAATAGAAATTACTCCTAGGATATCCAATCATATGACTGAATCCTTAATTTATGGCATTAATTCTAAATTCCAATCCAATCCAAACATAAATCCCAATGCCCTTGAAAGACTCGATAAATTCTCACAATTATAGTTTAATTACCCATCAAATATCTTCAACCTAAGGAAAACCTAAGCTAACATAATAAAAATCACAATAACACAATCTAAAATTAATGAAAACAGAAAAGGAAATGTAGAAAACATAAAGAATCTAATAAGAACAACACTGAAAAAATAAAAGAAGCATAACTATATTAAAAAAACTTAAGATTCAACACATAAATAACAAATCCCAAAGAAAATACAACTAAAAAATAAAACAAAATTAACAAAGTAGTAGCTAAAACATAAATAAACTAGAGTTCAACATTTAAACTAACTAATCTAAGGCTTGAACATGAAAAAACATGAAAATAACATATAATCAACTTTTAAACTAAAGAGAATAAGAAGAAAAGGTGGCTGCCCAAGTAGGAGAGCCAAAACTTGTGGTAATAACCTGTCTCTTGGTATTTATACATCCTTCTAGGGTTTAGAAAGGTTTTGGAGGGGAAAATACAAGTTTACCCTTAATTTTGGCTTAAGATAGTGTTTTTGGGAACTTAAATGATGGTTGCTAGGGATTAAACAACACTGTTTTATTGAGGTCGTTTAAGCTCTAGAAAATTAAAAGCTTTTTCCCCTCTTTGTATTTTATACTATAATTCCTCCTACATAGCTCCAATGGCTATAAAATTTTATATGTAGGTTCCTCACATGATGTTCTTGCATTCTATAATCAAAATAATCTGAGCTTTGAAAAAGGCACTTGATGCAATACCAAAGTCACTTACATCAAAACTAGTGCTTTTTTGACCTTCTTTGGCTTTTTTTTTTTTGCTCCAATTCTTCCCCAAACTTGGTCCTTTTACCTTGTATTTGGGTTCAAAGATTAAATCTACATGTAAAATCAATATGAACACAAAATAAGCATTTAAATGAAAAAATATAGATGAAAAATACATTTAAACTCATATGAAAATTTAATATAATTTAACCTTATAAGATTTATTTTGATTCCTAAGATTAATAACGTCAAGGCATTCATATGTTTTTATTGCATAAATATAATCTGTTTAGACTAGTTTCATCATGATCCAACGGATTGAATACTATTACTTTTGCTAATTGTGCACATATATTACCAATTACTATACATGTAAAGCCCTTTTAAAATAAAAGTCATGAAAAAATGCATTGGCACTGCATAATTATATTAGGGAAACGTTAGGCCTAGTTCTTCACAATTAACAAATGGTTTGTTTTAAGGACCTGTTTACTTACATTTCTAATTTTTATTTTCTATTTATAATTTTTAAATATGAAGATTGAAAACAATAATATAGAAACTAAAAAAAAAACACACACAAATGTAGTACGAAATTGAAAAACATAGCACAACAACTAAAAAAGTCCCTAATAACTATTGAAAACATGAAAAAAAAAAGAAAAAGAAAAACGAAAAACTAAACTAAATGGACCCATTGCTTTTCAACACTACTTTTCTTTGGATAATTACAGTCTTGCACAATAAAGTAAAAAGTTGGGGTTGGACTTAATCTATTGGACTCCGAAACTTAAGTTACACTAACAAGAAATTTATACGACTAAAATTTTGCTTAGAAAGAGTATTTTTAATTGAGAGTTAAAATAGAGGTGTCCTTAAATGTTGATCAATTCAAATTCATACAACACTATAGACATATCTGGATTCAAAGTGGTTGGTGTAATTTAAGCGTTATGAATTATGTTAGTTGTTGATGACTTTTAAATGGCCAAGTGATGTGAAGGATAAGTTTATTTTTATAACAATGAGATAGGCCCATGGTCCTTTGGGATTGTTTGGCTTAGGATAGATGATATGTTCTCTTTGTGGGATAAAGTTAACTTAGCTGCAAGGTTCTTCTATAAAAAAATGAGTGAGTGTAACTTACTCCCTTCCTCACTAAGTTACACCCTTTTGTAAAGCAAGTTTAATCTACTTGAGTGTCTTGTTGAAACAAGCATCCTTACAAATTTCTTTCTTTACACTTCATTTTAATTTAAAAAAAAGTAAAATTAAAATAAAGAATAAAAACTAAGGAGAATTGTGGCAATGTAGTTCAAGTCCTATAAAGACCTTTACACCTAAAAGAAAAGCCATTGGAAAACCTAGATAAGATCAAGAACATAATGTTTCACCAAATTAATAGTCCACATATTATTTACAACTAGCATCTTTATTGAGCATCATGTCTAACCCTTCCTTCTTGGTTAAGAAAAATGTCCAAACTCTATCTCTACAAGTCCAAAATATGGTTTTCTAGTAGCAAGAAATAAGAACTAATAGCTATAATTCTTAGACAATCAATAGTCTTAGAGACAAGGAAGATAAATCGGTCCTTTAGTTTAACAATTCTCTAATATATTGTAGGGAAATTTTATGAATTAGGCCAGTTGCCTTCCTTCCTCTCTAAAAACTATGGAGTTCCTTTTGGTAAGTGTGTTTCTTATTATGTTTCTAGGTTGTTTTTAAGTGTTAAAAGTGTTGTTTGTGTGTTTTCAACTTAGTTAGTAGGAACTTTTGCATCTTTTTCAATATCTTTTAGTTTTTTGATTATTTATTTGAATTTCTTAGTGTTTTAGGGAAATATATGAGCTTATTTGAGGAATGATTTGATGCACTTTGATATTTGGATGTCTAGGTAACAAATGAAGCTCAAGGTAACACCAAATTTGGTATAATTGACTTCCAGAAGGCATTAGGTGTACTTATAGAGCTCCAAATGTTATGAAATTTTACAGGGTGCTCAAAACTATATGAGGAGCCTACATATTATATTGCATGACATTTGAAGCTCTTTGGACGAATATATAGCAAAAATACAGAGTAGAGGTCAATACTAGAAAAAGCTGATGTGGTGGGATGACATGGCATAACATGTGTAAAACTTTTTTTTAATGATATTTTGGACTAAATAAGACGTGAGAAACCCTAGCAGCCACCATTCTAACCTAAGGGAACATCAAAGACAAAAATAGGTGGGATTTTGGAAGAGAAAAATGTGAAGATACTTAAGAACAAAGGGGACAATCAAGATTCAATAAGTGTTATACAAATTTCCAATAAGAGGGCCGTCATCATCATCACCAGTTTTCTCTTTTCTTTTGCTTTCCTCTTGATGTCTAATATGAATATTGCTTTTTTAAACATGATTATGGATTACTAAATCTAGTTTAAGGATTGTTCTTGAATCGTTTCCAACTTTTACCATATTGATTTAATATATAGTTACTTGTGTTAATTGTTGAATTTATAATCACTTTGAATCAAGAGATTATTTTGATTTATTTAAGTTAGGGTACACAATGAGAGTTAGTAGCTTAATGGAGCTACAATTATCTAAATAATAGGTGATTGAAGAGAGATCTTAATTACTTGTTAATTTTCCTTAAGATTACTTTAAATCCAATTACATTATTTAAGAGTAGTGTTATGAATTGAGAGGTTACAATTCAACTTTTAGGTATTTCAATTAGGATTAATTGGTTAGATCTTGAGAGAGGGTAATCAAATACTAGATATATAGGATCAAACACAATTAATTCAACAAGGCAAAAGGAAGATAAACAAGGATAAAATAACCCCTAAATCTCTCTTACTAAGTATCTTCTGTGTTTTGCTCTCTTTTACAATTACATTTATTTTAGTTTCATTAGTTTAATTTAATTTTCTATTTTTATAATTTTTCTCACCTTAAACAAAGTGTAATTTATATTAGTAGGTGTTTAGAATCAATCCTCTTGAGATTGATATCAGTTATACCATAAGTTACGAGTTGTATACTTGCAATGTAGCTAAAACTAGCAAACAAGTTTTTAGGGCTATTATTGGAGATTGATATTTTAGCATCTTATTCAATTTGGATTATTTTAATTTAAGTATTTTTTATACTTTTATTATGTAATTGTAGGTGTATGAATAAAAGAGTGACAATAAGTTTGAGTAAGATAGAGGACGTCGAATGTGTAATTTATACCTTAGAGAAGAAGGAGGAGGATGTAGAGAAGTAATATGTACCACCATCTCTAGATACTCCAAATATCCCTTTCCCACAGAGGCTAAAGAAGAACCAGATGGATGCGCATTTTGTAAAATTTTTAAAGATGTTAAAAAAGTTGAAAATTAACCTATCTTTTGTGGAGGCATTAGAGAACATGCTATAATATGCCAAGTTCCTCAAGGACATCCTGACTAACAAGAAGATTTGGGAGGAAAACTAGACAATGTCTCTAACCAAAAGCTATAGTTCATTCATCTCTATTCACATACCATCCAAGTTGAAGGATCCAAAGAGTTTTACTATCGCTTAATTATTATCCGTATTTTAGAATTTTCAAAGTTTTTATGTGATTTTAGTGCTAGTATTAACTTAATACCATTGTCTATTTTTAAGAAGTTAGGACTTGGAGATATGAAGCTAACATCGATGCTAATATAGTTAGTAGATCAGTTGATAAAGAAGTAATTTAGAGTAGTAGAGGATGTTTTATTAAAGGTGGACAATTTTATTATTTCAGTGGACTTTGTGTTGCTAGATTTTGAGGAAGATAGGAGTTGTCCACTAATTTATGAATAGTGAAGCTAGAGCATTGAGCATATTAGGCTACCAAAGTATTAAACTTTGATAGTAAAGCAACCAATGAGCGCAGACTATTGCAACTCAATGAATTGGAGGAGTTGTGATTTAATGCATAAGAGAATGCTAAATTATATAAGGAAAGAGTGAAGAAGTGGCATAATACTCACATAAAAAAGAAGGAATTCAAAAACAGTGATTAAGTATTATTATTTAACTTTCGACTTCGTTTATTTCTAGTAAAACTAAAGTCTCGTTAGAGTGGTCCATTTAAAGTTATCCAAGTATTTAAGCACCAATCATTAGAATTGGAGAACGAAAAGGGTGAAACATTCAAAGTGAATGGTCAGAGATGAAAGCTATACTTCAGATGCATACTTTCACATGAAAAGGAAGTGATACCCTTCCTTTCCCTTATCTAATCTTATCAAATTTCATATTGGTCAAGCTAATGGCCTTAATTTTAGCATATTTTTGTTCAAAGTTAGTTTAATTGTTGGTGTTTGTACTTAATTAAGGTCTTGATTATGTTTTTCATTCTAAGTTATTGAAATTTGTTAACTTATTGATGATTTGGTGTTTACATATAGGTATAGACACTTTGAAAAAAAATTAAAAATTATTAAAAAAATAAATTTGAAAATAATAATAATAAATAAATAACAAAAGAAAAAAACAAAAACAAAATAATAATAAATAAATATTTGGCTATATCGTTGTCGCTATAATGATATTATCATTTTACTTTTGTAATTAATTATTTTTTTACTTTCAATCTTTATTTTTACAACTAAAACCATAACCTGTTTGCAACCTTCTTCTCTCCAAGTGCAACCTCCTCCTCTCCTTCTTTCTACTTTTTTACTTTTTTTTAACCCAAATAATGAAGTTTTCTCTAATTTTTCATCAATCTTCCACCAATCTTGCATTGATCTTCAAGTTTTCACCTCCTTTTACCTACAAATCACACTTTCTTCTTTATTAATCATTGTTTTCATCTTATTCCCCTCTTACCTTCTCTTTTGTGTTTATTTTTATAGGTTTTTCATAGTGCTCATCATCATGGCACCTAAGGGAAGACAAGTTGTAAGAAACAAACAATCTAAGGGGAAAGAGGTGGCTTCTAAAATTTCTACAACTCAAAGGTAAGTCTATTGTCTCCCCTAAACATTTAAAATTTCAAATTCTTAAAGAAGTTGGATTGAAAGACAAGATTAATCATTTAGGTAAAATGGTAGGTTGAGAAAATTTCATTCATTTTGAGTATGTGGTGTTTAAAGAATTGAAATTAGAATTATATACGACTATTTAATATGATCCTTGTGAGGAAAACCATATAATCTCTCTCATAATATCTTAAACACCATATTTGGGTTTCCAAAATTAAAGACCTATGATAACCACCCTGACTTTATTTATGTTGTATATTGGAAGAAACTTACAATAATAGATAAGTTTGATGTTTATAATCCATCCAACTCCCTCATACTTAGCCATTCCCATTTAGTTTTGCATAAATTTATATGTTATGTAGTTTTTAATAAGTCTCAAAACAATAAATTTTCAATTAAAGAATTGTTTATTTTGTGGTGTATGGACACAAATCATAAGGCTTGCATAGCATATTATATTTTTCATACTTTGCATTAAGCAATAACTAAGAGTCATGACTATCTAGGCATGGGTCATAATGTCACTGTTGTTGCTCAATTTTATAATGTTAATCTTCATGGCTTAACTACCGTATTTGTTGAGTATTTCAATCTTATGCACTTGTGACGTGCTGAAATTGTGGAGATGAATTCTTTGGCACTCCGAGACCCTAACACAACAGCTATTGTGCAATAGAAGACCACTGGATCATCTTCCTCCCACCGTCCTCAAGGTGATAACAACTCCTCTAAGGATGTGAAGGGTGAAGCTGCTTTATCGACTATGGAAACCATAAAACTTTGGAATGGCATCTCAATTCTATAGATGACAAAATAACTCAAATGGTAGGGTGATTGGAGAGAATGGAGCGACAACAATGTCATCATAATAAGAAGCTCATAAAATTTTTTAAATTGCAAAGATTTCAATTACCATCTCCCACACCGTCTCCACCGAAATGTACATAAGTTTTCTTGCCCTTTATCTTACTATTTCTTTTCACGTTTCTTTTATGTACGATTATAATTTATGGCCCTTCTTCACATTGAGAACAATGTGTGGTTTAAGTATGGGAAAGGGGTTTGGTTGAATTCCTTTTATATCATTATAGAAATGTGATCATGCATTCATTGATTATAGGTTAGTTAAATTTTGGTGCATAAATCTTGTCATGCATTTCATCATATAGTTTAAATATGTCAATGGATTAAGACTGATAGGTATAATGTTCAAATTAAGTGTGGGGAGGTAGCATTCTCTTTAGTGTTTGCAATTTGCATGGCATTTGCACTTAAGGCAGTATGATGAGTGTTATACCATAAAATTATGTCATTGTAGTTGGAATGAGATTAAGTTTTGTACTTGAATTCGAATTAGGCTACTTGAATGGAAGATGACCACGATGATTGATTAAAGTAGTTGGTTGTATAAGTTTAGCTATAAATTTATACTTGATTGATTATGTAATGTGTGAAAGTATGATGGATTTTCATATGAGCCTATATGAGGAATTGAGCCTATATGACTCCTTTATAAAGACATTTTATTTTCTTTGTTGTGTGTGATACTCTCATAAGAGATTACCTTCAAAACATGCTCTTAACTATTTGGCTTAAATGACTCACTTGACTCATTATCCTTTATAACCCCTTTTGAGCCTTTCATTTTTTATTTATTTCTTGAAGTAACTAAATTATGTTAAAAACGTGATAACCCCATTAGCCTTACCTAAGCATATGTTTAATGAAAAGTGAGCATTAGTTTGGGACTTTCCATTTACATTTTATTTTGAGATGATTTGAGAAGTACTTCTACTGATGTTGTGCATTGCATACAGTTGTTGCTAATTTTTTCTTATTATTGTAAAAGAAAAAGAAAAAAATAAAAAGAGAGAAAAATGAGAAGAAAAAAATAAAAAAGAAAGAACTAAATATAGTAGCAATAAGTAGTAATAAGTAGTTATTTTTATTCCCATGCATATCTCAGAAGTTATATTTAGTTGTCCTTTTACACTTAGTTCTCTATGAAGACTTGTGAGAAACCCTTTAGGCTTTTTGACTCATCTTAACTTAAGCCCCATTACAACTATGAAAAAAAGTCTTTTTGATCCATGATAGCATAAGTTGAGTTTGTTTTGTGTATGGATGAAAACTAAGTATGATGTGTGTAGTTGCTTAACATTCAAGTTGCCAAAGTTTGAAAGATTGCATGCACTTGGTCTCTTTAAAAAAAAAATGATAGAGTGTAATGGTTGTGCTCAATTTTCTTGAGGAAAAGTAAAGGTTTAAGTGTGGGGAAGTTGATAAGTGTGTTTCAAACTATATTTCTACGTTGGTTTTAGGTGTTTTAAGTGTTATTTATGTGTTTTAAACTTATTTAATAGGAAATTTTAAATCCTTTTCATTAATGTTTAGGTGTTTGATTGTTTCTTTGTATCTCCTAGAGTTTTAAGGAATGTGTTGATGCACTTTGATGTTTGGATGTCTAGGTAACAAATGAAGCTCAAAGTAACACTAAATTTGATATAACTAATATTTAAAAGGAATTAGGTGAACTTATAAAGCTCCAATTGTTATGAAAACTTTCAAGGTGCTAGAAAAACATATGAAGAGCCTACATATCAAATTTCATCACATTTGGAGCTCTTTGGACCAAGATATGGCAAAAATAACAAGTAGAGGTCAAAGTTGGAAAAAGCTAATGTGGCTAGATGATGTGGCATAATGTGTACAAGACCTTTTTTAATGATATTTTGGACTAAAGAAGATGTGAGAAACCCCAGCAGTCACCATTCTGACCCTAGGGAACATCCAAGACAAAAATATGGGGTTTTGGAAGAAGAAAAAAGTGAAGAGACTCAATAACAAGGAGGATAATCAAGATTTAACGAGTGCTATCTATATTTCCAGTGAGATCAATATCACTAGTTTTCTCTTTTCTTTTTCTTTCTTTTTGATGTCTAATCTGAATATTTTTTTTGAACATGATTAGGGATTGCTAAATCTAGTTTGGGGATTATTCTTGAATTGTTTATCTAACTTTTACCATATTGATTTATTATATAGTTATTTATGTTAATTATTGAACTTATAATCACTTCAAATCGAGAGAATATTTTGATTTATTTGAGTTAGGTTGCACAACGAGAGTTGGTAGCTTAGTGGACCTGTAATTAACTGATTAATAGGTGATTAAAGAGATATCTTAGTTACTTGTTAATTGTCCTTAAGATTGCTTCAACTCCAATTGCATTGTTTAGGAGTAGTGTTATGAACCGAGAGGTTACAATCCAACTTTATATAATTAAATTGGGATTAATTGGTTAGATCTTAAGAGGTTAATCAACTAATGGATATATAGGATCAAGAAAAATTAATTCAATAAGGTAAAAGGAAGATAAACAAGGATATAACAACCCCTAAGTCTCCCTTATTGAGTATCTTCTGTGTTTTGCTCTCTTTCACAATTACATTCATTAAAGTTTTGTTAGTTTAATTTAATTTTGGGTTTCTATAATTTTAGTTACCTTAGATGAAGTGCAATTCATATTATTAGGTGTCTAGAATTAATCCTTATGGGATTGATATCAGTTATACTATAAGCTACAACCTGGATACTTGTAGTATAACTAAAACTAGAAAACACCTTTCACTTAAAATAAAGTATACACATTATCTCATCACCATTTGAAATGCATTTAAGTTAGAAGACTTTAACTGATGCATGTTATTAATTTAGCTTAGGATATTGCACAATTATTGCTATACATAAGGATGTCTAATGACATCTAAAAAATAAGTGATTTATTGGTTTTATGCCATATTGATAAAATTTAAAGGATTTATCGTGTTCAGTTCTCCATTTCAGTTTGTCCAACATGGCTAACCTATTTTTACAGATTAGCCATATGATGAAAGAGACCTTAGGAGGAGTGCTCTTGTTCCACATAGACTTAAGCCATGAATAATAAGGGTGCAATATGATTAAATATTTTATATTAGATTTATAGGAAATCATTCTTGAGCTATGTAGTGTCTATCTTACCATATCTTCCATATATTGATTAGGAAGGTCATTTAGCAGGTTATCTTAAAACTCTTGCTCCTTTTAAATTGTAGCTTCATGTATTATTATTTATCATAGATTCCACCTTGGCTCTCGGTGGGAGAAGATGCCTCAAGTTAAAAGCTTTAGGGAAGAGATATGGAGGGGCCCTAACCTAGTCCAAATTTTAAACCACATATTGAAAAACTTCTTTTTAATTTTTATATATTAAAATAATTGCTAACCTCATCATTTTTATGAAAGTCATGAATATAAAGACTTGGTAGTTTCATCCTTAAGGGAGAAGAAGAAGTGAAAGATGAACCATTGTAATAAGATCAATGTTATTGAGCCATTACCATTGGAGGCTTCTACCCTAATCTTCATTGTAGTGACCCGATTCCTATATATATAGGAATCAACTGTTTAGAGAGTCATTTGGCATGCATAATTGTGACTTACATTATATATAATGTGGAGGTATATAAGGTGGTGTGTCTACTGCTATTCCGGAGACTAAGTGTCTGAGGATGTTAGGTATCGGGAACACATTGGGAGTGTTGACTTGTATGTGAACTTTGAGACCTATGTGCTTAATTATGTTAAATTTTGAATTCTAATCCGATAATTGGATTATGTATATGTGTTTTACATGTGTTCCCATTCTGATTTGATCGAAACTATCTAATACTGTGTGATTCCCAACCATAGGCAGATGTCGGACTTAGGTCCGATGATTATGAAAATGAGAACTGTATGTGTATTTTGCTTGATTGATTGATTGATTGTATGATCTGTAATGTGTTGCTTTGCATTCATGAAATGCATAATCCCATTAATGACATTGTGACTGAGGTGATTAGGCTAGTCGCAGTTTGGGGTGGGGCTTGTGCCCATGGTTTGAATGAGCCTCAGGATCAGATATGTGTAGACCCACTTTTCACTATGGATCAGAGTTGATACCTGAAGAATGAGCCCAGTATCAGCTACTGATATGGGACAGTAAATGGCATAAAGTCACAACAAAATAAAAATAAAATCGAGTCCCATGTGCATTTGTAATTGTCTTCTCGTTTGATAACATGCCATTGTATAATTATACTTTGATATGCTAAACACATGAAAAACGTGATTTTAATTGTGATGATTCTGTTCTTTTTTTTGTGTTATATGTTTATGTATGAATAGAGTGAGCACATTGATGATGACCACTCATTGAGTTTTTCCCCGAAAACTCACCTCACTAAACATTTCAGGTTAGAGGGAGCTCGACTCCTAGATTAATATAGTGTAGAGAGAGTGAGAGTTGCGTATTTACAAACTTATCATGGATTAGAGGTTGGTCAGTTGAAGTCTCAAAGAGTCTAGATAGGATGTTTTTGTTCTGTTTGCTACTTATGTACAGTGTATGGTGATGTATAAATGGAATTTGTTTTAATGAAATATGAGTTTTGATGTTTATGTTCCTTTTGATTATGTTGCATGATGCCTACTGTAATTTTTCTAGTGTGCCACCCTTGTATGGTATTTACTCGGATATTTATCAAAATGTAGGGTAGGTGTCTTATGAGAGTAGGATGCTACATTTATACATCTTTTATCCCTTCCTTTATAAAATAGAGAACATTATTGCCATATTTCCTCATAAGTGTTTTGAGAAAGATGAAAATTTCTTTCCTTAATTCAATTAAAGAGGAGTGATTATATTTAGAAACGTTGGGCTTAGGGACATAGATGGCTTGATATGATAACCTTTAGGGATCGACTTAACTTGAAGGTTATCAAATTGGAGTTTCGTTTATACCTTATTTAAAAGTTATTTAGCCAAAGCAAATTTATTTAGATAATTTTATTGAAATAAAGGAGGTTTCACCTATAATTATATGATGATAAAACACTTTTACTAGTAATAATTTTGTTGTTTGAGTTTTAGTAGGAAGACAACTTTGAAGATAAGATGATGAAAGACATAAGCTAGAGTTTTGGAGCATAAAATGGAGTTTATAAAGAACAAGGGAAAAGATTCAAGTTAAAGACCAAAGTTAGAAATTTAAATAGGTTATATTGAATTTTTTTTTTGTAAATTATTTTCTTGACATTATGTTTAAAAGGATCAAATCATGTATATTACATTCACATTTATTGTTTATGTATATAGGTTATACAGTTAAGAGTAATTATTTAGTAATTATTTAGTAATAGTTTTAAATGATCCTCTTGATACATAAAAAATTTTTAGGTGAATTTTTTTATGTGGGTCAATGTGTGTCAAATAAGTGTTTGAATTTTTTTTTGATTAGTTTTGTGTTGATATGAATGTGTTAAAGAGTTTTAAATTGTGTTAAAAATTAGTCTAATGTAAAACTAGTTGACTAATGTTAGCCAACTAGCAATAAATTAATTAATTGACCAATGTGTTTTTTTCCATGAACTTTTTTGCGAATAGGAAGCACTAGGCAACCAGTGGATCTAAAGTGGGCAACCAGTGCCTTAACAAATAAGATAATGATGGCTATTTTTCAATGTTAAAATGTTTTTATTGATTTTTAATGAATCCTAATGGTTAAAAATGACTAGTAGGCTAATTTTGACCTATAAATAAGTGTGCTGAGTATGTGTTATCCATCCAATTGAGTATGAAATGAAGTAGAAATAAAGTGATAAGAGTTTGGGTGATTTTTGGTTGTTTTGTGATTTTTTTAGGAAGCTTTTTTTTTTTTGTATTCATCTTTGGTTTAAGTGTAAGCCCTTTAAATACTTTTGATTAGTCAAGAAATACATTTATGTAAAGTGTATTTTTAGTGGCATGATTGTAAGTTTATAATTTTAAAGGATTACTCTAAAGTCCGTGAAAAGAGAGTGATTGTAAGGGTTACCTTAGAGCCTGTAAAAAAGGAAGGTGATTGTAAAGTTATTTTTTATAATGAAATTCCTAACAAGGAGTTGAGGATATACGCAAGTGTTGGATTATATACCAAACCACTATAAATTAGTTTGTGCCTCTATTTCCTTATTTATTTTATTTTGCAAGTTTATTTCATTTCAATTTAGATTATTATATATTTTTTGATTAATCATTTATAATTTCACATTTAGACCAAGAGGTTAATTTTAATTAGGAATGAAAAATTAGAAATAATTTGTTAATTCATCTCTCCTTTGATGTTTCATTTAGGGATTAATAATTGTTACCCTAGTTCTCACATAGGATTATTTCTAAAGAAAGGGTGAATAAAGATTATAATATAGCATACATAAACACATTAGTCCCATCAACTAGTTTTAAGGGTCAAAATATTAGTAGGGTACTTTTCTTTAATGGAAATTACTTGTATTAGAAAACTAGAACGAGATTTTTCTTATTATCTAAAAATGTATATTTATAAGACATTGTCTAATGTACCTTATTTACCTACTAAAATTATAGGAGATAAAAAAGTTTCTAAAAGAAAGGAGGATTGGGACAGTAATGATAAAAGTCTAATATCACTAAACAATAAAACCATACACATCCTATGTTATGCCTTAGGAATAAATAAGAGTAGCATAACCTAAAAGTGACCCATGAAGAAACAAATCAAGTTAAGGAGAGTAAGATTAGCAAGTTGGCTTATCAATAAGAATTTTTTTATATGATGTATGATAAAAGTATGTCTCTATATACTAGACTTATCGATATAGAGTCATTGGAGGTAGGGGTAGTCGGAATTATCTGAATTGGTTTTGTTCTTCTAGCTACCCTTTAATGCCTATTAAAGTGGGTAACATATAGAAATTTGTCATCCAATTATTCCTTCTCCAACAGCTTTCTCTTCCTCTCTAAGCCTTATTGGTTCTTGGATGGTTGAGCCTTTCCTAACATTTGAATTCCATAGGAATTGAATGGAATTGTGATGGTGTTGTTTAAGGGGAATCTAAATTTGAAATTCCCTTGATCCTTAGCCACCATAACTTACTTCCCTTTATCTTTGAACTGTAGAATTTGAATTTCACTAGATGATTCCTTAATACCTTGCACTGCTTTTCCACCTGTTTTGACAAGAGAACCTGAAAAATAAAAATTAGAAAGATATAAAATTAAGCTATATAAACTACTTCTCATCTCTGTTTAAGTAGAGAATTTGTGTGATGTGATAAACCATCCTGGTGATGTTTTTATAAGCATCTTTAAAGATATCTTTGAAGGTTTGATTACTACATTCATGTCATGGGTAATAAACATAGGTTTGAATAATAAGTTTAAGGAGGTTTACATCAATTTTCTTGAGATTTAAAGGGTTTTAAAAATATTTTAAAATGGGTGGTAGATTAAAAGTAGAGTTGAGATTAATCTGAAAGTGGTTCAAGATAGAGAGCCACATTGATTTTGAGTAGGTATACTAAAGAAATGTCATTGACATTTTCACATTTCGCAAAGTAGAGGGAGAAAAAAATGTGGGGAATGCAGAAAAGATAAGTTATCTCTAGTGTGAAGTCTATTAAGAAAAGTTAGCCAAAGAATGAAATTATTTATGTCTATGACTAGCTTCCTTATACTAGACTTGTTTAGAGTAAGAGATACTAGTAAAGGGAGGTCTCAACCATTTATAAACTAAAGCATTAGTATAAATCTTTGAAGGACTAGCCAACCATTTCTACTTGTCAGCGTGAGAGCAATCTGAGGATAAATTCTAAATGACTTCATTAGTAGTTGAGCTCAAATTCCAAGAATTATCTATAACAATCTCTAAGCCCTTTGCCTCCATAGGAAGATCAAAACCATTTATCAAGTAGGGAGTAGTGAGATCCTTGAGGATGCCTTAAGGATGCCAAGGATTCAACCATAGAATGTAAACACCCCACTTCTAATATTAATTTTGAATTGGTTCCTAAAAGGTCCTAAACGTGTAATAATTTTCTCCAACTACAAGAGTTACCATTTTTAACCTTATCATTCTAAAAATTCTTACCCTTAAGGCTTGACTTAAAGAGCCTCATTATCATTAAACAAAATACAAAACCTCTTTCCTAGAAGAACTTTATTTCAAGTTTTAATATGTTTAATACATAGATCACCTTCTATTACATTGATTGTCTATTAAAACCAAAGCGATTTTTTTAACGCTAAAAAAGCTACTTAATTGATAAGTATACCGGTCAACAAGTAAGAAATTGGAGTATTTTAGATTCAAATTATCGTCCCACAAGGAAATAACTATGTAAGTACTAAGGCAATTGGATTAAAATTTTCTAGAGATGCCAAATTGAATGATTAAATTAACCAAAATTACCAAAATTAACTAAAGGCTTCTAATTATACAAAGAAGACTAACTTTGGGTTTAAGGATTGCTTGATGAATTAATAGGTTAAGGAATGGGGTTTCAACGATCTAGATGGATTAATTAAGAACTAGGAGACTTGTCTTAGGGAAACTTTACTAAATTAAGGCAAGATTATGGTCAAATCAATGTCTTTTCTCTAACTTTGCTAGTTTATGATTTGATCCACCTATAAATCTAAAAACATAAGTTTAAAGTGTAGAAAGCTTAACCTAAAAATTAATATTTTCAGATTAAAACCCTCTTGACTAATAAATCAATGGTCATGAATTGATTATAACCAAGTCCCTTACTGATTTTTCAAATGAATTAAGTGACTGGTCCTCTACTTAACCATTTTTCATCTTCATCTTAAGTGATCAATTTTAGACAAGCTTTAAGCACTCAAAATAAGCAAAGAACATCTCCTGTTAATGTATAAGCATGTGTACAAATCATTTACTAGCCATTCCTTAACCAACAATTAACTTAGGTGCTCATTTGGATCAAGAAAGACAATGTACTTATCATATTCATCATGTTCTTGAACATATAGAACAAAAGAGTGGATCTTAATGTAAAAACAAGTTTAGAAAGCACCACAAATGGATATAAACATGGATAAATGGCTGATTACATGCCTAAGCTATTACAATCCTTAAAAACAAGCTAAATCTACAAAATAGAATAATAAAACATGAAGATGATGTTATAGTTTAAAAGAAATCACATTTTGCTTTAGAATTATGCATTTTAAACATGGAATGTCATAATGATTAATAAATACCATTATCTAAAAGATGAAGCAATTTAAAACCATTCTATCTTCAATATGCCTAATAATATATCATCTAAAAGGGGCATAATAAATGAAAATAAAAAGAAAAATGTTCAACAAAAATGCATCAAAAATCGAAATTTTTTTTCACAAATTATAGATTATTTCGAAAAAGATGATAAACTAACATGCTTTAGGAGAAGATAGGAACAAGTGTGAAAACAACCTAATTAATCTATCCTTGCCCCACACTTAAAGTGAACATTGGTCCCCAAGGTTCATAAAACAACAATAAAGTATAAAAATGAGGGAAAAGGGAATAGAAAGAACTAGGATAAAGGCATAATCTAGATATCACTCCATCGAAATATGTTAATGATTTGATATTGCACATGAAAAAAGATCAAAGAAAAATGAAAGCAAAGAAGGTAAAATAAAAGGTACAATAAACTAAAGTCGTGCTCCATAAAAGTTAAGATAAAAAAGAATCAAGGAGCAACAAAATAGAAATAAAAGAAAGCAAAAAAAATTAAAGAAAGCACCCCTTACTAATTGAACACACAAAACTAAAGAAAACACATATAAGCATAGAGTTGTTAAATGAAATAGGGCCCATAATGAGTGACAGTATTAGCAAATTCTTCCATTGTTCTAGGTAAGTAAATCTTGACTCTATGATCATTTACGTTAAGGTGGATTGGCCATTTGAAACCTTGAAAGCACCAAAAGGATAGGCTTTAACAAAATTATAAGGACTAAACCATCTTCATTTAAAATTTCAAGGGAAGAGTCTTAGCCTTGAGATGCATGTTATGTATGCTTTGATAATCATGTGTGCTTAAATCCAATTTCCAGCTTCGGATCTGTGTTTTAAAGGTTTAAGAGAGTCTGAATGCATGTTAAAAGGTCTGATTTTGTTTATTGAAGCTCTTAAAGTTCTAATTTTGTCCTGATCAACTAAGATTAGAGTAAAGATAATCTAGGATCCGAGAAA
>JAOXYD010134575.1:0-10880 GCA_028565735.1 Pinacopodium congolense | reverse complement strand
TAAATACTTTAATTGTCTTTATAAATATTATGTAAAAATATTCATTTATGAGATGAATCTATATTAAAATTTTTTAATAGATTATTAATCTAACATTTTCACATTTTTTCAGTTAAATGACTAAGTTTTGAAAATTTTTCAAATAAGTGATTAACATTTAAAAAATAAACCGGAAGCGGTAAAAAGATTGGATGGGTCGAGTTGGGCCGGACCAGACCGAGTCGAGTCAGTCAGGTCGGGTCAGGTCCGTCACAGAAGACTAATGGTGTCAATCTTTTTCACTCAACTGATTCACTTTACAAACATTAATCACTCAATTGAAACTTTTAAAAGGTTGATCACTTAACTAAAAAAATGTGTAAAGATTGATCATTTTTTTACTATTACCCCAATGCAAAATTAATGAAACAAATACATTAGTACCAAAAATTATAATCTAAGACAGCTTATAGATGGGAATAAGTGTTAGAATATAAGGGGCACATACCTTTAGTATTTTAGATGGGTTACATCAATTCACATAAGTATTTGCCTCATTTTAGATGTTTAGTTGTCTCACTCTCCTAAACAATATTTCAAAAATTGATATTATTCATAAATAGTATTGTACCAGTACTGGCATTAGTTAGTACTAATGCATGATAACTTTTTAAAATTATAAAATAATTCTTAAATTTTATAAAATCTATAAATAGTATTTGTAAATATTATCTTTTGTAAACATAATTTCAACATGTCTGAAACATTCAATTAATACAATAAATATAATACAATTTTCATACTTATTAATATCAAATTATGTATATTTTTCAAATAAATTACAACCTAAATTAATATTATAAAAAAAATCATCAAACTATTATAACTTAATATCATTAAAACATTATGAAATAGTAATAATATATAATAAGCAATTATTTTTTGTTCTTATTAATACTAATTTTCATCAATTTCAAATAAATATTAACCTGAATTAATATAATAAAAAATGGAACATAAACCCACATTATTAAAAATCAATAAATCAAATCATCATCAAATAATAACCTCTAATCATAAAATTATAATCAATTATATCCAAACATTATATAATAAGAAAATACACGGAACAATAAATGATACAACTAACATCACTATTCAACGCAAAAACTTTAAAAAATGGAATTGAAACCTAAAACAAAAATATTAATAGATGACTTATATAAAATGTAACATATACATCAAATACAATTGAAAAGGAGGAGAAAAATTTGAAAATACATGAATCTTCAATCCCTAAAATGAAATCCGTTAAAATCAAACTAGATCTAATTAGCACTTAACACAAAGTTCTCATCTTTAAAAGAAGTATTCTCATCACTATCATCCAATCTCATTGTATCAACTGACATGTTATTACATTCCTAAGCAATATTTCCTTCCAAGTCAATTTCATCCAAAATACTTGGCTCCTCAAAAACCTAATTCACCAAAATATCAATATGATCTAAGGAAATAATATTGAAAGAACTAGTTATTCTATTAAAAGTCATAATAAAGAAAAACAATTAAATTACTAACAGGATTCTAAAAATTATATTGGACATAATAATGACAATAATAATATAACATACCTTTCTTTAAGCTTCAAATTGTATCTAATATAAACTAGATCATTCAACCTGTTTTGCTCCAATCTATTCATTTTCTTGGAATAGATGAATACGAATATGCTCCAATTCCTTTTACATTCACTTGCAATCACACACTAACTTAGAATTCGAATTGAAAATCTTTACAATTTTGGAAAATCACTTCCAAATTGGTTCCACTGAGTAACTGTAAGACAATAAAAAAGAATCTTATAAACAAACCTAGTCAACTGCTTTTCCTTTAATACAGTCTCCTCTGTTACAGAAAAATATCTATCATCTCTAATATTTTCTAACATTAAGTCAACAAAATGAGTAACCTATGGAGTCTAAAATAAAGAGTTATACGTACTCTATAATCTTCTCCCAACTGATTTATAAGCTACGTCATTATCAATAATGTACTAAACAATATTTTAAGGTCAACTTCATTAATAACTTCATCAAAAAGCTGAAACAGATTACCTAGTTACTCCTATTCATCCTACATACATCAGCTGATTTCAAAAACATTGTTCTTTTGGCAGAATAAACCAAAAAATTAATGATAGGCTTTTGTCTCGTATTAGTCAAACCTTCACATAAGATTGAAAGTATATAAATAGCCCATATAATCCTTATTCCTTCCTAATAGTTTTTTTATTTTAGCAATAAAATTAGTCAGAAGTTTACCTCTATAGTCATCCATTGAATGAGTCTTATATCCTGGATCATATGAAGTAATATCATCCACCATAGACTGATAGTAATGAGTTTGAGTAACATGAAATGACACATTTGTATCATACTATTATCTAGCCATCGCCATATTTGCTTAATCCCTTGAAAATCTTGTAGCAATACAAACATATAATTTAACTCTTCAAACAAAGAATAAGTCTACTATGAAACCATGCTGGATCGTCAAATCCCCTAGAAGGGACTAAGATATCACTAGTAGTACTTGAAGTCAAACTTCTCTTTATTTACTTATAAAAAATCAATATAGTTTATTAAAACATTAAGCACAACAAACTAATTGTATCTAGTAAACAATCATAAGTCATTACATCTATTCAATTGATGCTTCTACTAGTTTAATCACATATTTAATTACAATAATATACATTCAATTTAGAAAACCATAAAAAAATTTCATCGAGAATTAACAATGGTGCTCTGCCTTCTCTCTATGTTGGCCATGTCTTCTCCTCCTCCTCCTTCTCCTTGTCCTCCTTCCTTCCTTGAACCTCTCAATAACCTTCTTTTCTTCCTTCAAGCTCTACAATCCCTTCTCCCTCCTCATTTCCCCTAAAAATGACCAAACCCTCTGCCTTAAATTCCCCTCCTCTTCCTCCTCCTATTCTTTCAATTGGCCCATCTTCTTCTACCTTGCCATCTCTAGCCCCCTCCCCTCCTTTCTTGCTTTGAATTATTAAAATACATATTATGCTGTTCTAAATTCATCTAAAATAAAAAGAAATAAAATAAAGATGGCAATAAAAAATAAAGTATTAAAATGAGAAAATGCATGCATGAAGGAGTCAAATGCTTCTTCTATTCCCTCTCTTGCTTGGGAAACTATGTTTCATTCCCCTTCCTGATCATGGTCTCGTCTCACTACCTAAAGAAAATCTGGAGCTAGGCGCCACCAAATGACTAGCTACCCTAGTTGGTTGCTTCATGGAAAAACAATAAGTACTTCACTGAGCAAACACCAATTAGGGTAAGCATGGTTTGGAGAGTGTTATAATTCTAGAAGACGATAGAACACAACTAAAGTCCTAGAATTAGGACCGTGGCATATCTAAATTCGTTCTTTGTTTGTGCAAAAAGGGCAGCCAAACTTACATTATATAGAAACAAATTTGCCATTCTAATGTGGTTCAATTTCTATAAGGTATCGCTACAATATTGGTATATTGATGGATTAAGCTACTTGGCTAGTGCTTTAGGTAAACTTTTTAGCCTTAATGAGCACATTACTAATCTTAAATGCATCAGCCACACTCGCATCTGTATAGAAATTGGTGTCTCCAAAGACCTCTATAACTCCATTCAAATTCAGAAATTCAATGTGGTGGGTGTTACAAAGGCCCGTTAGTTCATCGAACTTTTATCGTAAGTTACGTTCTCCTTTACACAGCAATCTCGCTTAGGTCCGTTTAAGCCGATATGTAGCCTTCTCACGTGAATGCCATCAAATAATTCCTTTAGCCCTCAAACACCTCACGCACACACTCGTGTTAAGTATTTCACTCACACACCGAATATCCCACAAGTGTATAACATGAGTAGAGAAAGTAATACAAGATTTAAAATATGGTCAAAACCACTTTTTCATTAACTCTCACAAAATGTTAACAAAAGAACAAGTACCTCCTTCTCGAAGCACTTACAAGAACTCCCTACTTGAAGCCCTTACAAGAGAACTCCCATAAAAGCTCTCAACTCTCTATAAGTTGTCTTTCCTCTTGAGAATGACTGAATGATTGAATGCCTTGACCTCTGGTTCTAATGAGCTAGTTATAGGCTTTCTTACTTGGAAAGTAAGTTCGAGATAACTAGGACTATGAAGTCTAGTTTATTTCAACAACTAAGATCTTATCACCCAGACCAATAGGAAAATATTCCTTTCCTCTTAGGACTCTTCTAATTGGCTAGATTGCATCAAACTCTAATAAGATAAAGATTACATGCAATCAGAAAAAGTTCTCCCTTATCCGCAAAGATTCCCTCAATCTTCAGAAGTTCAGTCCCACATGTTCTCTAACTTTTAGATTTAATATTAACCAACGTGATCTTCAAGTTGATCTTGCCACGTCATCAAGTGCCACATCATCTACAGTCGTCACGTCACTACTGATGTGTTTTCTAAGTCACCAAGACCTATTCGTATATAGGTCTACCAATGTACATCCATGACCAAGTCCGTATTCCATGATCAAGACTTTACCTTATTTCCTCATCAAAGCGTCTTCCTCGTGCTGACTCACTCCAAGCATTAGCCAAGGCTCACCAACACTCACACGATCCTGTAGTTTGGACTTAGGGGTCTAACAAACCACCCCACTAGAAGAATTCGATGCCCTCGTCGAAATAATCTATGGGCACTTCTCCGTGAGCAGTTCTCCCAAAGACTCCTTAGCCAACCCTTGAAGACTAGAGCAAGCGTTCCCTTTCATTGGCACCTTTCTCATGTATCAACTTCTCGATCCGTCGAGTTTGCTTTTGTATGGAAACTCCTTCATAAGGCTTATTACGCCCAAGTAGCTGATGCTGTTGATGGCTCCGTCGGCTGAGTCATCTTCCTCACTTTCTCCTTTGTCCTTCACAACTATAGAGTTCACATGCTTCCCACCCTTCTTCCTTTTAGGCCATTCTCGAGCATAATGCGGTCCCTCGTATATGAAGCAAGCGATCTTCCCCTTAGACTGCTTCTTCACCTTGTCATGAGAAGTTTTCCCTTCCTTCTCTTTGCCTTTCTCCTTACTGCCTCGGGTTTCACTATTCTTCTTACCTTCTCGAATAGGTGGTGGCATTTGGAGATCCACTAAGGCATTTGCTTCCGTGATTGCGCTAGGGAGATCCTTCACGTTCTGCTTCCGAAACTCTATTTGTGCCCAATCTTGCAAGTCGCTAATGAAGCTAAACAACTTGTCTTCCTCCGACATGTTTCGCACATCCAAAATCACTGATGTGAATTGCCTCATATACTCCTACACTGAGCCGTCTTGCTTTAATCCTTTCAAAGCTTCTCTCGTGAGCCAAGAAGTGTTGTTGGGGAGGAACTGGTCCGTTAGCTCCTTTTTCATCTTCTTCCACGTATCAATAGGAGGTCTACCCGCACTGATGTCATTGGAGGTCCGTGTTCTCCACCACAACTTGGCATCACCCACCATGTATATCGTTGTGATCAACACCTTTTTCGAGTTCGCCACCTTTGCCACCGCAAAGTATTGCTTCATATCCCATAGGAAATTCTTGAGCTCCTTGGCACTCCGCTTACCATCGAAAACTTGTGGCTCTCGCACCTTCACTGTAGTGCTTTCCACTCAGACACCCACCTCATGCTTCGCCAATGTACGTTCGAGCAATAGAAGATCATAGCCTATCTCTTATAGAGCTTTCAACTGTTCCTCAAGTGCTCTCATCGTTGCTTGAAGCTCCCTTTCTAAGGCTGTGATCCGTTGCAATAAAGGAACTATTCCCTCATCCGTCGGGGTTAGAGGTTTAAGGATTGCCTTTATTTTGGTAACTCGGTCCGTCAAATTATTCTCACCGGCCATCACTTTTGGCTGTGATACCAATTGTTACAAAGGTTTGCTAGGTCGTCGAACTTTTACCGTAAGTCATGCCCTCTTTTGCACGGTAATCTCTCTTAGGTCCGTTTGAGTCAAGATTTAGCCTTCTCACGTGAATGTCACCGAATAATTCCTTTAACCCTTGAACACCTCACGCACACACTCGTGTTTAAGTATTTCACTCACACACCGACTATCCCACAAGTGTATAACAAGAGTAGAGAAAGCAATACAAGATTTAAAATATGGTCGAAATCACTCTTTCATTAACTCTCATAAAATGTTAACAAAAGAACAAGTACCTCATTCTCGAAGCACTTACAAGAACTCCTTACTCAAAGCCTTTACAAGAGAACTCCCCCGAAAGTTCTCAACTCTTTCTAAGTTGTCTCTCCTCTTGAGAATGACTGAATGATTGAATGCCTTGACCTCTGGCTCTAATGAGCTATTTATAGGCTTTCTTACTTGAAAAGTAAGTTTGAGATAACTAGTACTCTGAATTCTAGTTTATCTCAACAACTAAGATTGTATCACCCGGACCAATAGGAAAATATCCCTTTCCTCTTATGACTCTTCTAATTGACTAGATTACATTAAACTCTAATAAGATAAAGATTATATACAATCAGGAAAAGATTTCCCTTATCTGCAAAGATTCCCTTGATTTTCATAAGTTCAGTCCCACATGGTCTCTAACTTTTAAATTTAATATTATCTAACATGATTTTCAAATTGATCTTACTACATCATCAAATGTCACATCATCCACAATCGTCACATCACTACTGATATTTTTTCTAAGTCACCAAGACCTATTTGTATTCCATAATCAAGACTTTACCTTATTCTCTCGTCGACACGTTTTTCTCGTGCTGACTTACGTCAAATATTGGTCAAGACTCACCAACATTCATACGATTCCATAGTTTAAACTTAAGAGTATAAGAGGCTGTGATTAGGACTTGGAATTTTCCTACGTGGCCCTATAAGTCCTCTCCTCACTTGGGGGACACGTGTTCTTATCTTCTGAATGTAAGAGGCCGACTCCCAGTTTTCTTTTTGCCACGTGTAATGTTGTGTAGCGACTTTGTTATTAAAAAGCAACCTCTCTATTCAAAAACACTCCGGAGTAGAGAACGGCGTCGTCTCTTGGTGTTTTTTTTTTTTCACTTTGTTTCTCGTCCCTGGTTTTCTCATAACCGAAGTAACGTCCCCGGTTTTAAAACTTTGATAAAAAATTCTGAAACAAAATTACAAATTTATCCTCTTTCTAACCCACTTTTACGAATCTCCTCTGCAAGGTTCTTCTTTGTTTCCTCTCTTTATCCCGTAGATTCAGTTCGATCCATATCCGCCTCCTTCTTGGTCTGTGTCTTCTCTTCTCTGATTCTTCTTGTGTTCTCTTCATCTAATTTCCATAATTAGCCCAATCCAATGCATAAGATGTTTAATTACGGTTTACTAGTTTTGCCTTACCATATCTCTGAGACGTGGGGCACAACGATCTTATAAATGCGGGCTTGATTTGATTACAAGTAAAGCCTTTGATTATGTTGATATAATTGTTATGCGTTTATCGTGTTATGTTTCATCTCTTCATGTTTATTCTGCTATGTTTCTTTCTGGGTAATAGTCAATTATATTTTTTATTTTGTCTTTTTGTGTTTCTACTTAATTTGATAGATAGAGAGAGATATCTGCTGGTGATTTATTTTGATGAGAATATATTAATTGCCCTTTTTTTTTCATTTTGATTGTAGCGGGATAACTAGAGATCGCTACCATTTTTCTCGTCTTTTACGAGTTATGATCCTTTTTTGGCTTTTGTTGTCTTGTACAAATTGTTGTCCTTTGGGAGTCAAGAGGGTTCTCTAATGATAATCTAATCGTGATTTTAGGATTGAATGACTTGTTTAGTTTTCCCTATTTGGTGTCTTCTGCTGCGCATTAGAAAGTTAGTTTAGCTTGATTTTTGTTTGAGGATTGAGAGGAAGTTTGTTAGAATCCAAAATGAATTACCGGTGTCTGTTCTTATGACTATACCAATTCCATCTGGGCCTAATATGATTTGGTGTTCATTATGGCGTCTAAGCCTTTATTACTGACTTTAGTTTTCAAGCTTGACATTTGTATATCTGAGACTGATGGCTATCTTGTTCTCGGTTGGAAACTTGGAATACTTAAATAACGTGAAATCAGTAATAAAGTTCTAAATTCATTGCTAAAGATTGTTTTTTATTCCGACTCTTATGCCTAGAATAAAGACGCCCATTGCACTTTTGCTGATTCTCTACCTTGAGGGATTGTTTGTGCGATGGATATTTTTGCGACATTTGAAGCATAAAAAATTCTTTCACTTTTATTATGCAAGATCTCTTCCTCCTCAAATGTTGTTTCTCTGTGAATGATAATAACAGCTTCTTGATGGTAATAAAGCTTGTTGTGTGCAGCAGATGTGTCAAATAAAGGAGAGTTATGGCAGCAGCAGAAGCAAGGGCAGTTTGGCAGAGGGCAGCTAATCGGTGTTTTGTCCAAGAAGATGCTAAACGAGCTCCTAAATTAGCATGCTGCCAGTCATCATCATCTTCATCATCTAACCAGGTTGAGGGAGCGCCAACAAGTGCAACTGATGTGCTTGATAACCATCCTATTGGCTTCATGCCTCTTAACAAGAACCCTTCTTGTTCCAATCTGCCTCCTGATACAAGATGGTGGCTTCAATTGCAACCTGGTAATGTATACGACAAGGGGTTGACTTGTGAACAGCTCAATGCCCTGGAAGTGGAGATGGAAAACTTGAGAATCGGCATTGTAAAATCATCCTCAAATTTTAGTGAGGTTTACTCACATGATATTGGAGACAGCAATTGTTCTGAGTCTTACGTGAAAGTTGATAATAAGATCTCTAGTGATAACATGGCGAAGGACCTTGAAGCTAAACAACAAGTAGTAACAGCTTCGTATGATCAGGATTCGATACAGTTTATTGATGCTAAAGACATGAAGGAAAATTCCAAGGTGACAGAGATGGATAATGGGTGCCACAAATCCAAAGAGAGCGTGGACTCTTGTTTTGATCCAGAATCCCCATGGATTGCTGGTGAAAGGAATGTGCCATGGTGGCGAACCACAGATAAAGTTGAATTGGCCACATTGGTTGCACAGAAGTCACTCAATTATATTGAGAATTGTGATCTTCCCCCGCCTCAAAAGATGCACTTCAAGAGATACCCATGTGCTTGTCCTAGATCTTCTGATCATTGTGAGCTGCTGGCATCATCTTTGGACTGGAAGGCACAAGTTGGCTGTATATCTAGTGAAATTATTCACGTAAAGGGCTGTCCGAATTCTGAAAGCATTTCTGGAGGACAGAGGAGTTGGAATGAAGGCAACTCACAAAGTGGTTCGGATAGGTCATTCAGGTATTTGCTGTACTATCGTACTTCTGTTTTCTTTTACTTCTAAAATTATTTATGCCAGTGTTCAGCCGGTATGTTGACCACTTGATTAGACTTAGAATTCATTACTTTGCATCAGAATGATACATTCCTGTCTGGTTGCTGATGCTGCATATTTTAGTTTATTGCCAGGATAATAGAATATGTGGACTTGTACGTAGGATCTCTGTTGTATGTATTCATGTGTGCACATTTATGTTGTTATAAGTTCCTGAACATATTTTTGCAACTTCATCCTTTAATTGCAGTCGTATTGCAACACAAAAGGACACCGCAGGAAGTGGACAAGCTTCTGAGAATGATCCCTGCAAGGCTCAGCTACTTGAAGCACTTTGTCATTCGCAAACACGCGCTCGGGAAGCAGAGAAGGTAGCAAAGCAAGCCTGTGCTGAGAAAGATCACCTCATTAAACTCTTCTTCAGACAAGCCTCACAGCTGCTTGCCTATAAGCAGTGGCTCCAACTGCTGCAGCTTGAAAGGCTTTACCATCAGAGTAAGGATGCTGAGCAGCCAACGTCTACTCTCTTCCCTGTAGCTCTCTCTAAAGGCAGGAAATTGCACAGGATTTCGCAGAAATCCAGAAAGAGCAAACGAAATCTTGGAAGGCATGCCAGTAATTATGCTGTAGCATTTGCACTGGGATTGGGTCTTGTTGGTGCTGGGCTGCTGCTAGGATGGACGGTTGGATGGATGTTACCCTTTTAGAGTTTTGATGAAATTACTGCCGCTTCTCAACAATCGTGTATCTTAGATATGTATGTACATAGTCATGTCTAGTTCTTTTCTCATAATTATTTTGGGTTCTCGTTATTAATTATGTTTTTATAGATCTTCACTCAATTTTTTGGTTTTTGTACAAATTGGGATGAGGAGTTGTAATCTGTATATGGAAAATTTCTCCCAGTCTCCCTTTGAATCTTATGGATATTTCATGCTACAACTTTGTAGCCTCTCATCCTGTGTCTCACTCGTTCTTTGAAGCTTTTATCCTTCAGATTTAACTTAATTCTATCGACTATATATAACAATCGAGCCAGTAAGTGATTTGCAGAAGTACCAATTTGACCGATATGCAGAAGTACCAATTTGACCGATATAAATCATAAAGTTTATCGAGAGGGTTTCTGTTAGATAAATCAGTAAAATACTGTCAGTTTGAACAAATTAAAACAGTGTCAAAATAACTTTTTAGAAGGAATTTATTAGATAAGATATAATTAAGTAGGAATCTGATAAAATATGATAGAATAGGATAGAGTTAATTAGCTAGTACCATTCTTTAGAAAGTCATGCAGATTTTAGTTTAAGCTACCTTATTTATAGCATGAGATTGGCAGGGGAGGTTTTTTTAGGTAGTATATATAGCCTTTTGGCTTGGGTAACAGATTTTCTTGTTTCATAATAAAAGTTGCATTATTTACTTCTTATAATTTCTTCTATCTCCACGTACTGAATTTTCTTTAAAAAATTGGATCCACATGAGGGATGACGAATACAAGAATGGAGGG
>JAOXYD010134564.1:0-10880 GCA_028565735.1 Pinacopodium congolense | reverse complement strand
GGGGGAGGGGAGTGATGAATTACATGCTTCAAAAACTATTAAACCTCTAATTGATTTTTTCTCACTTATGATGCTCTTAACCACAATTCAAATATGATGATGATGATGCCAATTTATATCAATATGATTGAAATTTAAATAATCAAATAACAAATAATAACTAAAAACAAGTAAACAAAAGAGAAATGGAAAGAGGATGTACAAATTGATTTCATAGTGGTTTAGCAACAATCATTTACCTACATTAATTCTCTAAGTCACACTTGAAAATTTAACCAATAAGCAATCTTTTTTAAGAGCGAAGAAAAATGTTTAATAATCTTATTCAATTAGTAAAGAGAAACCCTTACTTGCTTCTTCAATAAGTAAAAAGAACCCTTAAACAATCTCCTTTAATGGGTAAAGACAAACCATTAACATCAACATTGCCTCAAAGACTCTCAATTGATAAAATGCAAACTAATATTTCTCACTTAAACACCTCAATAATCTAGGAATTAACTAATGAATATGAAAGTGTTAATAACTGACACTTCTCTAAAAAAATATATGCAACATTCACAAAAACCTCAACTTAAATTCCTAAAACTTCTCTTAAATTCTTTAACCTCTTACCCATTTTACCAAACTTCACTTAGATACCTTAAACACTCTTTTAGAACATGTATTTATAGGCCTAGAATCCTTAACGACCTACTTGAAGTCATTACTCATAAAGATATACTTACTAGACATAAGAAACTAATTGTTGAATGTAGTTCTCGAGCACGTTGAAGATATTTTTAGTATATTAATCAATTAATGACTTAATTTTATTTACGTTTGATGACCACTCACAAATGTTATTTAACCAATAATCCTTCATTCAGCATTAGTTGACTATTATCTAGTACTAGACAACCAATCTCTTTGGAAAACATAAAATAGTTAACCAATATCTAATAAAAACATAGGCTAGTTGACAAATACTCTAAGGAATTAATTTTTAAAATTATACAAAAAATTTTACAAAGTTTTGTACAGTTTTAAAAATTAATTCCTATGAGTATTGGTTAGCTAGCCTTTGCAAAGTTTTCCAAACTTCTAAAACCTTTCCAAACTAGATCACTTGCTCTTAATGTCTCTTCCTTAATTTTGCTTTTCTTGTTCATTTTTTTGGACCCTAATTTCCATTTTAATACAATTTTCATACTAACTATTTTTTAAAAGTTCCATCATTAATTAAATCATTAGTGAGAATTATGTTTAGTCATGACTAGAATATGGATTAATTCCTTCATTTTTTCAACAAGTTAGGGTAATTCAATGAATTTAGAAGACACCTTCAGAGAATATAGATCTCATTATGATATGAGTAGGAAAAAAGCATAGGGAAAATGTAAGATGTATTCGTGAATATTGAATAAACGATAAAATCAATGGTGATTTAAGCTTTAATTATAGTTAAACCAATCTCTTCTCAAATAGCCATTAACGTATTTATACAAAAAAAAGAATTTAATGACCATCAAGTGCAATGAAAATGCACATCCCTGACACAAGTGGTAATTTATATTAGAGATTTGAGATTGTTGGTGGTTCCACTAAGACTAGAATTTGAACAATTGGTAACATCAATAGTTATGCATGGTTGAATAACTAGAAGTGGCTATTTTTACATATCAAAAGAAACAAAAAAAAGATAAAATTTTCAAAATGGAAAAAAATAAAAATAAAAAAATATAGAAAAAAGAATGGTAAAATTAGTGTGGGTTGAACGAGTTTAATTAGTTGTAATGATGGACCGAGATCAATATTGCATTGATGAATAATTAATGAAGTCATTGATAAGGATATCACTTTATTCAGTCACTATAAGTTTAGAACCACATAAAAATGATCTATAAGAAGTATTGAATGAAGCATGTCACACTAAATGTACCCTTAGAAAATGAGACAAGTATAATAAGGAAAATACATTCCTAATGTTCAATGACTCACATAGAGGATAAGTTAAACATATAAAAGCCAATTATAAAGTGTAATGAAAGAAATATATATTTGAAAAATTACTATTAGATAGTGCTATGACATTGATATATTAAAAATATTGGATTTGTTAGATGTGGAGCATATGACATTGAAACTAAGTTAAGTCATACTAGAGTTTTTGATGGAGCAAAAAGAACAATAATCGGGCACAATAATAATGAAGTTAAGAATCGAACAACCAACTATTTATTAATCTTTCAAATAAATTATCTTTAATTTACCAATAGCATGATGTTGAAAAGGCCTTTGATTCATAATGTTAGGGTGATCCCAACCAATCTTCAAAGATCAAAATTTTTTTATAAAGTAATCACTACCCATGTTGAGAAGGATATTTTTGTAATTAAAAATGTTTTAGGTACCTTACATTAATAGAATATATATTTTAAGTGCAAGTTAATACTAAAATTTTGAACTAATAAATGTAATCTACATAGTTAAAGTGGATAAGTTGAAGTTTATAACTTAAAACTAAAATGGTGGTTTATGAAATGGCATCAATAAACATCAAAGTACTAGAACATAAAATGAACCAATTATTTATTTTTCAAATGATGATAGGAGTTTTAAAGCCACATCAGTATTTTATTTGAGGGTATAAACCTAGAAAGTATCATTATAAAATACTTGTCAACAGAAACATAATGGGAGTAAGGAACTAACTAGGCATAATGAGGATTATCTGGCCTTAAGTCTTCACCCTTGCTATCTATAATAATTTTGTAAAGCATATGAGGTGTTTAATAACCTAGATAACCTTTTATTGCTAAAACTTACCAAGTTCAAAAAATTAAACATCAATCTTGTTAATCAATTTAATAAGATGGTTTATGCATCCAAGAGAAGATTTATTGACCAGGAAACCTTCAATAACTAATTGTTTATTTAGTATAATTTGAAATCTTTTCATTTTTTATATGCTTTTTGCCTATATTTTATTCGATCACATAAGTGATAAGGCCTATGATTTAATTAAGAGAAGAGAGAAAGCCTTAGATTTAATATTTTCCCTTGACTTTAATGATCCAAAATACTCTCATTTCTGTATGAAACCTTAAAGAAGGATAAAGTAACTGAGTCTTTCATTTATCACCTTATTCTTTAATTTATTTCAAGAATATAACATTTTTCTTTAGTCATATAAACCCCTTTACCTCTAATGAAATACATATCTATACCTTTTTTTAGCCACAATACATTAGCTTCCTATATCAACAAAAAAATCAACAACTTCTAACTAGTTTCCCACCTATTACACCTCTCTTCCTCATCACTAGTACCATCCCTAGTAGTATAACGCCTATGCCTTATTGCCAGCAACTACCAGTCACTCCTATGCAACTACAAATCTAATAGAGCAAGAAGGGAGGGGCACACATCGACATAGTTAATATTTATATAGTCTTAAGTGTCTAACTATTATAAAAAAGTATATCATAACAACTAATCACAAAATCACAAGATATATATTGATAACAATAACAACTATTATAGGTCCTAAATGCTCCCAAGATTAGGGGGAGGGGTGAATTAAGTGTTTAAAAAAATTCTAAGATAAACCTAAACAACTTAAACCAATTTCATATTGTATGCAATCTCTAAACCACAATTTAACCTATATGTTATGCAAATGCTTTAGTGAAATGCTCACATGGAAAATATAAGGCCATAATACAATAAATAACAATTAGAATGATAAGTTAAGGAGGATACACAAATACTTTTATAGTGATTCGATAATAAACATAATTGCCTACATCCATGCTTTAACAATGATGTTGGATATTCCATTATAGTTTAAAGACAAGTTACAAAACTTCTTTAGGTGAAGACAAACCTTTTATTAGCCTAATTTTCATTGTGGAAGGTTAACAAAAACCTTAAAAATTAATTTTTAAGCCAAAGAGGAGCATTGAGATCAATCCCAACCTAACAAAGCAAAAGGGACCTTTCAATAAATATTAATACACTTAAAAGGTGTTTCACTGGAAATTCCAATAACTTAGGGACTTAAATGCTTTATAAGATGAAATGTATGAACGATAAATCTCTTAAGAGCTTAATAAAATCAAGAGAAATTAAATTTAAAATTAAGAACACAAGATTGCACATTTGAAAACTTAAGAAAACTTGAAAATGGTAACTTGATCAGTTTAATGCATAAGAACACATCAAAACCTCAGAAATATTATTCAACTACAATTATACCTTGTATTTATAATGTTCTTCAGGTCAAATGGCTGTTACAAAAAATTGATAGCCATTACATCCATTATTTTCCCATAAATCTGCAACTAGTCGTTATGTTTGTTTTTATAATCAATCAACCCTTGTGCACTAGTTGAACAATGGTGTTTAAAACCACATATTGGTTGACTAAAAAAGTAAAAAATGGTCAACCAATCACCAATTTCTAGATTTTTTCAACTACACAATTTGTTTATAATAACTTAAAAGCTATTGTTTCACTTTTAAATCAATTCTATCAAGTTATAAAACTTCCACAAATTAATTTTAAATGTCAGGACTTATCAACTTAGCTTTAAAAAATTATGCCTTGATTTTTTATAAATTTAGCTCATTTTGAAACTTTTTTTTTTCAAAACAAATTCTAATCCATTTTTAGATATTGCAAAACCATTACTATTATTTTAAAAACAATACATACAATTTTTAAGAATAATTCCATGGTTTTTTTTTAATTTTTGAGATGCTTCAATTTACTTAAATACAAAATTTAGCATATCTAGTGAAAATTTTATGCTTCTTCAAAAACATATGTGCCAATTCAAATTCAATTTGAATTCATATGATTATCAATGGGGATTTTTTTCCAAAAGTTTTAAATAAAATAAAATCCAATCTCATATATAATAATATCAAGATTAATAGTAAGCCAATGCACCTATTATGTCGTAGTATAGCTGATATGAGTCTAAATTTTCATCCTGCAAGGATTGTAATTAACCATTAGTAATTTTCCTTTCCCCATTATCTAATCTATCTAAATTCAATGATTAATTGAGGGACATAATAAAATAAACTAAAAACTAACTAATCAATCCAAAGCAAATTCACTAGATTAAGGATGCAATTAAAAAAGCTAAGACCTAGATTGTTAATCCTCCTAAGAAATGTTTATGTTCACTGTTTAATTTAAATTCAATGTTTTCTTAAGTTTTTTTAGACATGCTACTATAGTGAATTGTACTCTCTCTTAAGTTATATAATTCCTATCCTCTTTGTTGGTTAATCAAAAGTTCTCCTCACTTAACACCCTAATTGGTAGCATTATTGTGATCTATGAAACCCATTTATTTTGACTAGATTCATACGTAATTTGAAATATTATGTAATTTTATCTCTATGTCTCCATATAAGACCGATTACTTTTGGATTGATCTATTCATATAGATGACCTTTCGATCTAAATACACAAAATCAAATATTGGAATTGACATTTACTAGCATGACTATCACATACCACAAAATAATAAACCTAGCTATACCTCTTAGGTGTGTACTAAGGTGAGTTAGGGTCAATCCTACAGGGGAATATATATTGTTTATTACTACTTCTAATATTGTACAAAATAAAAACTCTTAGTTTATGATATTAAAATAAACAAAAAATATAATTAAGAAATTATAGAAAATAAATACGAATGCAAAATATGAACAGACGAATCACAATAACACAAATCTAAGCGAATGATATCTTCAAGACTCAAGAAATACAGTTGATCATAAAAAATATGTGGATCATGTCTTAACTAAGATGTTGACCTATTGACACAAACAAACTCTTGCATCCTTCATTCCTATAATTATATGTAAATCTAACAAGGTCTAAAAATATCCTTAACTATTCAATAACCTAAAAGAAGCTCTCTAGATTTAGTGGCGGAGTAGCATTAAGCCATAACCCCACATATGCATACCATATATATTAAAGAGACAAAAACCTAGGGTAACTGATTAAGTCTTAATTACAAATTTAATTAAACTATTGGTACTTTTAGTATTAACTAGTGCCAATTATGGATCACAAGCCTGTACATAGCATTTAAACTTGAAATCACAAATAGAGTGGCTAATCCTACACATAAACCCTAGTTTATGGCATTTAATAGGAGTTTCAACTCAATCCTGCCATAAAACTCAATGCCCACTAAAAACCTAATTCATATCTCATAATCACAATCCATTTGTCCCTTTAATATCTTTAAGACCATAGAAAATTATCCTAGCATATTAAAATTAACTAAAATAAAATATACACTCAAAGAAAACATGATAAATGGACAAATGGAGTTAAGGAACTAAAGATTCAGCAATTTGTTTAATAATAATCAAGTGTTTACATAACAACAAGTATTGAAATTCAACCCAAACGAAGTATATGGAAACTGCTAAAATAACAATAACGAAACAACAAAAACATATTAAAAGATAAGTATTTCTCTATCTAGAAACAAAATATAAGAGTATTCTCAAAATACATCTTAAATGAAAGCTAAAAACACTAAAATCATAAGAAAACTAGGAAGAAATCAAGTGGCTACCAAACAAGGGTAAGAAAAATGACAGGAATAATCTAATCCGCTCTTTAAATATTCCTTTATTAGGTTTTTTGACATTTTCGAGAAAAATACTTGAATTTTATAAAGACAAAACATTTCTAGAACATCAACAAAACTTAACAATGTAATCAATGGCACTGTATTTAAGGGTATTGATAGTCAAGTGTCAATAGTTTTTTTCAGAAGATCAACGTTGACATTGATACCTGTCGTTGAAGCTCTAGATTTTTATTCTTCTCAAAAATTTTCTCTAATTCTTCTCTAAGCATGAACTTTTTCACCTAGATTTTGTCTCTTTAGGTCCAAACCTACATTTCAACTTATAAAAAACATAAATTTGGCAATTTGGCATCAAAATAAGGATAAAATCATATTAAATAACATCTTAAAATACTAAAGAATACACCCTTATCAAATTCCCCCACACTTGATGTACTACTTTTCCTCGTACAAACCATTTCATGATTCAAATCTTAAATACCAAATAATAAAATGAAAATTATCTATCTCATCAAACATAACCATTGAAACATCATCATCAATCATTTTATCATAATGAATCATCAAGATGCTATACAACCAATTACTTATTTTACTTTTCAATCAAATATAATCTTCCTCATACTCTTTCAAACTTCAACTCAATTCATAATAGTCAATTCCAAGCATAAAATGAATATAAAAAGTCAATATGTTCTATCTTTCAAACATATTTGCATCATTTTTTTATTCATTAAAACTTAACTTTAACTTGCGACCTTTTATGGCTTGGTTGAGAAGTCACTTATTCTTTTGATGCGAGGGTAAAGACCTTGCGATGAATGACCTCTAGTTACTTAAATAAGTCACTTATATCATCTGGCTACTAACACCATGCTTAACTTTGAACTTTTTAGTTCAAAATCAATGAAGTGAATAAAATTTGATCAGTTATTCAAAAAAATTCACTATTTTTTTCAGGATGATTAGCATGCTCAAAAATAGTAACATAATCATCCATACATATGGAAATTACACATAAAAAAAATCATAAAGTTAATCAAGTATTCCTCTTTTAAAGTCATGAGGCAACTTAAAATAACTTGTTCATATCGACATATTCAATCACCAAAAAAGTCAAAATCTAAATGAATAATTCCAATGATATGCTTTCAAAGAAAATTTTTTTTCTTAGTTTATTAACTGTTGAGAAAGTCATGATAAAATCGAAATCATTCTTAAATTTTCAACACTATCAAGAGGAAGAAAACTGAATCTTAGGGTACCCCTACACTTAAATTGAACATTGTCTCTAATATTCAAAAACTAAAGTTAACTCAATAGGTGAAATATGAATAAAGATACTCCCCTAATTTATGTATGTTATATAAGTCCTTAATGAAAAAGATTGCAACACACTTTTATTCCTACAAACATAACAAGTAAAAGAAAGTTAAACACTCAAACAAAAAGAAATGAAAATCACATCCATAAAAGAGAAAGATAGATAGACTAGGGAAATGGTTTGTTTTCATCCCAATAAGCACTTGTTTAAGGTCTTTAACTTGGCCCCCTTTTTTATGCATTATTTAACATCAAGGTAAACTTCAAAATCCAAAGGAAAACGACATAGTATAGTTGATGAGTTAGTAACATCCACCCTTGAAACTGGTTCATAATTAGCAAGATGCTGTAAAGCATAAAAAATGTTGAAACTTATAGCATCTTCATCAAACTCCATGGTCAGCTCTCTTCCATAGACATTAGTTTTGATATGGTATGTCTTGGCAAATTCCCTACCTAATAGAATATGTAATGGATCAGAGGAGTTCTCATCATACATTTCTAGAACATAAATATTTATAAGGAACACAAGCTCATTCACCTACAATAAGACATAACATTTTAAGGCATGCATAAGAACAATAAGAAAATTAAAGAATTACATGGGTTGTTTTTAAAATACCTAGATTAAGATATTTGAAAACAAAAAGTAGCATCACATTAATAGCAGCTCTCAGATCTAGCATACATTATTGATACCTCATATTGCTTATTTTGCAAGGAATGGTGAATAAATAAGAATCTTTTCTCTTGGGTGGTATTTTCATTTGTAGCACATTTGATATATTCTCCAACATGTTCATTTTTTCATCACCTTTCAACTTTCATTTGCTTATACACAGCTTCGTAACAAATTTTGCATAATGTGGCACTTTCCCGATGGCTTCAACTTGAGATGTGTTCATCTCTACCTTGCAAAAAATCTCTAAGACCTATTTTTCTTCTAGATTCTTTTTATTCTCATTCTCTCCCTTTCACTTGCTCTCCATCCTTCTTCAACCTGCTAGGAAAAGAAATGGAAAATTGGTTAGAAATGGTAGAAGGTTGTATCACTTACCTTACGAGGTTTTTCATCCTCTTATTGCTTTGGAACTCTCTCCTTTCCCTCTTTTTGCTTGTTTCGCTTTTCCTCCTTCTTCTCAGGGCTCCTCAAAATTTTTTTTGCTTATTAAAAAGATAGTTGACACATTCTCCTTAATATTTCTCTGTAGTTGACTGAGAAGTCTAGTGGAACCTTAGACTTGCAATCTTCCTAAGAGTTTACTAGTTGGCTTACTTAATTCTCCAAAATTTCCAAATCACTCCTAATTTCTTGTTGGAATTGAAAAGTGTTTGTAACAAAACTTTTCATTATTTCCTCTAATGACATTCCACTAACTTGTGGTAATAACTATCAAGGTGAATGTTTATACTAAAACTGTGGCTACACTTAATAGAAATCGGAGAAGAATCTAATCCTTACTGTTTCTATATGGTAAAAGGTCAGAATAAGGAACTAATTTCTTGTTGGTTACTCCCATATGCTTTCACTTCAAATTTTAAGTGGGCGTGCAAGGATAATAACTCCTTTGTTATCCTTGGGGCCCTCCAATAGCTTAAACCTTCAATCCCTTCTTTAAAGTAGGGCACATGTTAGTAGGATGACTAGAAAATGCAAAAAATGTCACCTACCTTAGCTTGTCTTTTACCAATCACCACTTGCTCTACCAAAGACATGAGATTTGCCACTTAGATAGCAACTTCCTTAACCTACTAGGTAGAGGATGATTTCTACCATCCATTATTATTAAATAGATGGCATAGATGTTATTAACCTCATTGTGTCATTTAGTGTCTTATTGATTCAATATTTCTATAAGGGACTAATGCTTTCGGATAGGAATATGATAGATGCAGTACGTGACAAGGCATTAGGGAAACTATTTCATAACTTGTTAAAGTGCTCTTAATACTCGTGAAGTGATTATCTAGCATCGTACATATACCATAAATCCCCTTTCCGATATTTGTAGTTTTGATGTTGGAAAGTACATTTCTTAAAATACTTGCTTCAATTGACCCTTTATGGTGAAAAATCTAGCTTGTAGATCATATAAACATTCCTTAACAACATCCATTGAGGCTAAACTGGCTATATAGAACTCATTTAAGAACTTATTTGAATCAATGATGTAGCATGAACCCAAAGAGATATTATCCCACAAACTTGTAAAAGTAGGCAAAAACACGAATCAGCCCAAGTCTAATCTCAAATTTAGATTCATTATCAAGATATTTGATGAAAATTAAGTTAGGGTTAAAAGTAGGAGATATAAGCTCCTTCAAAGTGTGTTGGTATTGAACCATTATGTCTTCAACTTCATCTATGTATTTGTCAAAACTTTCTTTATCCTTCTCTTCTATTAGTGGCAAGCATTCACTTTAAGGAATAAAAGTGTGTCGAAACCGCTTAGACTGTTACAATCTTATATGACCTACCACACGAGAAAGAGAAGATCGATTAAAAGAACAAAGTAAAAGTCCTTTATTCTTTGAAACAAACTTTTGTAGTTTTGAATGCTTAGAAGGGTTATGGGACATATAAAATAGAAAATAAGGTGACAAAGGTCAATAAATAAAAATAACAAATAACAAAAAAAACTAAAGTGAGATCCCTAACAATGACACCAAAAATTTGGTATAGCTCTCACATTCCACCAAATAATAAAATATAATTTTATCTCTCAATAATATAGTAGGATGAGCTAGGTTCAAAACCATAGAAGTGTTTATTACTATTTCCATGGTTTAACAAAATAAAAGTCCCTAGTTTATGAAATTAAAATAAACAAAAAATATAACGAAAAAATTAACATAAGTAAAAAAGAACACCAAATATCAAGAGACAAATAATAATAATGTAAAGCTGACTAGAAGATATCTTTAGCCCTCAAAGAATACAAT
>JAOXYD010134553.1:0-10880 GCA_028565735.1 Pinacopodium congolense | reverse complement strand
CCTATTGATTATATTTAAAGCATAACCAAACTTTAAACCAAGTTTAATAAAGAAAAGACATAAGTATTAACCATATATTTGTCTTGAATTCGTAAAGGAACTCTAATCCAACCTTTTAAAATTGTTTAAAGCTAAACTAATTGATTAATCACCTAATCCTTAGCTGGATTCTACAATTTAATAATTTTTAGTAACTTATAAATTATTTTATAATTCAAAATTGCAAGGTTTGAAGCAAAATTAGGATAGTTTAGTTTTTTCATTTTTTAATTAATTAAGTTAGAAATTCATAGAAAATTGTAATATAATTAATCTAGTATTTAACCAATAACACCAAAATTTCCCCATGGGTTTGGCATTCGAAGTCTGAAAATTACTCTACTATATGACTTGTTCGATAGGTACACTTGCCTTTCGTTACGTTGGTTTTTACTTAAATTCATTTTGGTTTTCAAAGTAAATTCGGTTTAAAGAACTCCCATTTTTAATCATTCAACCAATGAACAACAGTTTTCTAAATTAATTAACTAAATAATCTTAAGGTGTTACATAAAAATAAAATAGATAAATATTCTATAACTGTTTATTTTCTAAAATTTACCATTTTTAGTGTATATAATTTAACATAAGATCATAATCAATAATATCTTCACCTATATAATATATATACTCTTTTACAATGAAAATGTCAAAACAAAGTTTTTATGGTTTGAAGACTATGAATAAAAGTGTAATCTAAGTAAGAAAAATATAAAAATTTCTTTATTTTTCATAAAAATAAAATAGATAAATTGGAAAAAAAATCATAATTTTAATTAATTTTACAATATTAACAGAAATTTTAAAATAGCAATTAAATTTTTAAAATTTTAATATGATGTAAAAGTAGCCAATCGTTAATGTTTATATAACAAACATATTAATATGAGCTGCATCCACTCGTATTGTATGATGGAAGGAAGTAATCTCTTGTGGAGGTCGACAATTGTTAAGTTGTTTCTGATGCTGTTTTTTTTTTTCCCTTTTATAATAGATTTTGAAGCCATCAACTGGTTGCTGCACAAGGATCTTCTTCTTCTTCATCATTCGAATGTTCTGAATAAACTTGATAGTAAGCTTCACACATGCTAAGATTATCTCAAATAAAATGACCACAAGAATAGCCTATATAAACCGGTTGACCATCAGTGTCAACATGATAAATAAGAGGATCTCCTTTTTCAACTCGATGAGACATCACACATTGTAGCATGAGAATAGGACCAGAAACATGCGAAGGTTCTAGTTATTCTTTAGAAGGTTTTATGAAACGAGATTCAACAGTGCCATCTCGTAAGGTTCTTAGAATTGGTGGAGTTGTAGTGTGTATGGATTGGTGATGGGAGAGATGAAACACCTTTTGATAATTAGTAAGTCATGTGGTAGGCATTAATTTCTCCAATTCTTTGGGTGGTAATTGTTTAGGTAATTGCATAATAGTAGTATGATCGTGAGCACGATCAATGACCATATACAAAGCATTGGTGGTAGAATTGAAAAAATTAAGATCAACATCATGATTCTGTAACTTGTAAGTCATCTAATGATGTAAAGTGGCCATGATAGCAGAAGGATCTTGATTAGCTCTAGTAATTTGAACCTGAACTTGCAACCTTTCAAGAAGAGTAGGATCATCCAAACGAAGATTAAAATTTGGAGCAATGGTGAGAATAATACTGCCATTATTTAGTGTAGTTAACAAAATACCAATAAAAACATTTTAATAATTAGCATAAGCAGTATCCAATAAAGTAATACGAGCTGTAGCAAGAATGCTTTTACGTTCATGGAGTTTTAGTACTAAACAAATAGCTCCTATATAAAGATGAATATGTCGTTGTTCTCTCCAAAAAGCAATAAGTTCCTTGGGAATTTCAAGTTTCACATATTATTCTACGGAAGTAGATCGTAAATCACATTGTTATATGCGAGAACTTTGAATGATTCCACGATCTTTAAGTCGATTGATGGATAAAATCATTTTGATACTTCTAATCCTTGAGCAATTACTGTGATAGATTTTATAAGGATTAAGGAGTGGTAATGAAGTATTGGAAATATGATTTTCATCAAGAAGATGAGTGATTTCTACAAGGTGTTCAATTTTATTAAATAGGACTCTCTTGACTTAAGTAAGAAGTTGGGCTAAAGAAAGAGTAGAAGAAAGATGAACAGGATCATCTGATAACTGAAGAATGGTAAAATTAGAAGATGCTGTCATAGTAAATGAAGTTTTTGTACTGACTTAAAGAGCAATCATAAGGGATAATCAGTCAAATTTAATAGCTCTAATACCAATCAGAACCCTACCTGGTTAGGGTTACGAGGATTTCAGGTCATCATCCTTGAATTTCTGATCAAATTAAGATTATGCTAAGATCAATTGAAAATATTTTTAAATAAATTTATTTAAAAAATATTTCCTTTGTCCCCCTCATCAGAAACCACTTCTGGTTGGTGTGCTCCGGCCTTTTTCCCGCTCTCACTTCTGGTTAGCTCTCGCTGCTTTTCTTCTGTTACTTTCACCGATATATGTAATTTTGTTCCAGCCTGCGGTTTTCTATTAATAACTTTTTCTTTTTTTGGGTTCTTTTAGAGGTCGATGTCAGGGTTTAATTTAAGCAGTAGTTTGGTCTGGAGATGTCATCGCTTTATCTCCACGAATTCAACGACTACCGAAGAACTGATGGTTTTTTTTTAAATTATGGCACAAAGCAGTAGTTGGTCTGGAGATGTGATGCTTAAACTTCATGAATTCAGCAACTGCCGGAGTACTCGCTGTTTCCAACAATCGGGGAACACGGCCAACTTCTTCTAAGCTTTGCATTAATGAAAGTTATATAGTAATAATAAAAAATAATAATTTTAACTGTCGTTGCCACTTATTGTATGAGTTTATAGATTGATTACCTAAAACCGGCAAAATTATTAAATATCATTATTTAATAATACTAAATATTACTAACTATGAATATATATATATTTATATATCTCAGTTAATTAAAGAACTTGACTATGATGATAATTTTATTTTTATAAGTTTATAAATGTTGAATTTTTTAGAAATTATAAAATAAAAATATGTCAAAATATTGTCAAATTTTATATGACACCTTTAAAAAATATTTTGAACACGATAATTCAATTCATTTGGACACTACTAAATTCTTTTAATGATAATATTAAAGTAAAATGTTTAGATTTTTTAAAGTAAATTAAATTAAAACTTTGAAAATGTAGCTCAAAAGGAGGCTCTTCAAGGATGATCCAAGCATAAAGACCACACTACAGGGAACTCTTATAAGGACAATAAAAACACAATAGAGACGAAGCTATGAATATCTATACTGACGTCTTGCTACCCTAACAATTCCAGGAGAGTTAGATTCCGTTCAAAATCCCTCTTCGTAGCGCAACCTCCATATGCGCTTTCATTACTTCTCTTATCCGCTGAATGCTTTTCTGGATGAATGTTACCACTTCTCTACCTTCACCTCTAAAGATTTTGAGGTTTCTTTCTCTCCATATGGAGTAAACTGGACAAGACACAACAAAGCATATCTCAAACCTTCTTTGTCGGTAGAACTTTAACTACTAAAAACTTCAATCCTCCTAAGAATGGAGCACCATGTCTATTCTGCACACAAGATATAGAAAGTAGATTTGTATCAACAATCATATATTTTAGGGGTATCTGCAGATGAAGAATAGATGATCTACTAATTCCCCTTCTCCCTGACATAAAATACATATCCTCTCCAGGTCATCTCTCCATCTCATTCTATCCAAAGTTGGAAACCTATTCCTACAGGTTAGCCACATAATAAATCTAAATTTAGTAGGATTTCATTTGTTCCAAACTAATTTATAGCAGTATACTAAAGGCAAAGTCCCTGTAAGGTGCTTCTTAAAAGAGATATTGGAGAATGTGCTTGACCTTTGGATAGTCCACAGCACTTGGTCTTCACATTCTTGATTCAGTTTGTTCCTAGGCATAATTAACATCATTGGTCCAAAACCTTTGATATTGCATAGCCACTTATTGCCAGAAATTGTCGTAACAACTTTGGCATTATCTGGGACTAGATTCCTAAGGTCGAAGGCTTCCCGGATTAGGTAAAGAGGCCTAACATCCGGCCAGTTATCATATCACAAGGATGTAGATCTTCCATTTCCAATTCTACTTTTGAATAAGTTATAGACATTATCTCTAGTTTTACACATTTGTTACAAGAACCATGAAGAACCATTTTTTAACGTGCATTCTCAAAAACTCAATCCTTTTAGATGAAAGGAGTGCATCCACTTTACTTATAAGACATCTTTATCCATTTGAAGTCTCCAAATCCTTTTGACTAAGCTTGACCCAATAACTGATTTGATAGAGATGATTCTCAATCCTCTATGCTTCTTTGGTTGTGCCAGCTCCTTCTAATTCACCTTAGCCGCATTCTTTTTTTCAAGGATTATCTTTCCATAAAAAATTCCTTAAGGCATCTTTGATCTTATCAAGTAAAATGAGGTGGGATGTCTAGTAAATGTAAAGGTTATTAAGAATAGCCTTAACAAGTTGCAACCTCCCTCTATAAGACAACACACTATTACATCAGTTAGAGGCTTTTCTATTTATTTTTTCCAACAAATCTTAATAGTCCACAAAGGAAGGCTTCCTGGTGATCAATAGTAGGCCTAGATATTTGAATGGCAAAATTTTGTTTTGAAGCCTTACAGTCGATCCTAAAAGAGATGTAGATTGAGTAGCAGAAGAGAAGAAGGTTATATGACTTTTTTCGTTGTTCATCTGCAAACCTAAAATATTAGAGGAGAGGTTCATGATAGGGGTCAAATAGATTATGCTTTTAATGGATATTTGTTATGTTTTAACTCTAAATTTCATGTTTATATTTTTAATTTTTTATTGGAATTGTTTATTTTGTATAAAATGGAGAGTAATTAGAGAATTGTGCAAAAAAAAAAAAAAAAGAGGAAGAAGCAAATTTCTCATTTCCCAGGAGCTCTACGTATGCCTAGAGAGATCTTCATATAACTCCCAAGACCCCCCGTAAAGGTGAAAAATAAGGGGAGTCAGATAAGAAGCAAGAGATTAGATTTGAAAGTTCATAGTTTTCTCTAACTACTCTCTAAGATAGTTTTTAGTGTTCTTAGGTTTCAAACACTTGTAAATTCAATTTTATGTTGTTTTCTACTTTGCCAAATGTTGGAGGTTGATGTTAAGATATTGTTTTGAGCTTGAAAATTATCTTAGGGGGTTTTCTATTTCATATTACTTCTTTATTTTCTCTATTTTCATAATTAATCAAAGTGTTGTGTTTAAGTTTATATCTCTTCTTGTTCTTTGATTTTCATGAGCTTTTCTTAATGATTTGGAACTATACTAAAAGTCCAAATCATATTGAGAAGTTGGTGGATCATCCAGGAGTTGTTGTTGGAGATTTGTAACTTCTAAACTCGTTATTTAAAAATAGGGTCTGATGTAGGAGCAGATGCACCTTCTGCCTGGATTCTCATGGGTCGTTTTTTAATCGTGCTATCAACATAACCAAAGAGGTTATGACCAAAGAGGAGAGAGTTCAACTAGGCTCTCCATGAGGGATAGTTAGTGGGTGAGAGTTTTATGGGCAACTGAGTATTCACATTGTTCGAAATCAAAGGAGAAGCAGGAGTTGTTTCAATCGAACTATCAACAGACATAGCAATAGTTTGAGAAAGAAACTTGGGGGGCAAGAGGATCGAAATTAGGCTGATACCATATGAGAATATGATTTTGGGAATAAAGATATTATTCACCTTTTTCAATAATGCTAAACGTATACGGATATAGCTTATATAGGCAAAGTCTGGAAAGGAAATCTATACAAGGTACTTAAAGTTAGCGCATAATAGAAGCTAACGTTTACTGCAGAATGGAAGCTAATGTTCGGATGCTGAAGTTTAGGAACTAAACTTTCGGATCTCTATTAAAGTCAACAATTAAAGGCAACTCAGGTGATATCAAATGAGAGTTATCCGGTGATATGTATGTCTTAGGTGAGGAATTATAGGTGATGTCAATTGTTGATGGTGCATTCGAGCTAGGAGATGTGGGTGGATGGTTTGGTATAAGGGTGGCATCAAGTGTAGGTGAGGCTCTTGGGCTAGGTGAGTAGTATAAGGGTGGCGTGCATGTCTTGGTTGAGGAGTACATTTGGTGTATGGATGGTGTGCTTTTTTTAGGTGAGGAATTATAGGGGACATCAATTATTAGAGTGGCATGGGGGCTAGGTGACATTGGTGGCTGTTGTATAGGTGGAGGTTGCGTTGTAGGAGTTGGTGATTTTGGGGAGTGAATATATGTTAAGGTAAGGATAGTAGGCAAGGATGGAGGTGATGGTAAAAAAAAAAAGTGGCTAGTGAAGAATCTTGAGCACGGAAACTCGTCACGGAAGATTTGGAAAAAGGATACTCTAATTCATAAAATAAAAAACATGGCGTGGGATGACAAACTTTTTAGACTCAAGATCAAGACAATAAAAACTTTTATGAGTTTTGTTGTATCCCATAAAAACACATTGTTTGGAACGAGGTGCTAATTTATGTGGAGTATAAACATAAACATAAAAACCCATGAATATTATTATAATCAAGACTTCGTTTAAAAAGAATTTGATTAGGATTATAATGAGAAAGGATTGGTGTAAGCAACCGATTTATAATGTAAACTGTAGTATCAAAAGCATAAGTATAATAATCTATCGGAATGAAGGAATGTTAAAGTAAAGCTAAACCATTCTTTACAAGATGTTGATGTTTTCGTTCTGCACATCCATTTTGTTATGGGGTTTTAGAACAAGAGCTGCGTTGGGTTATTTTATTTTCAAGTAAATATGATTGCAAGGCTTGATATTCCTCTCCCCAATCAGCTTGAAAACTTTTTATTTGACGATTAAAATTTTTTTCAACAATATAAAAAAACTTGATAAAAACATTAAGCACTTCAAATTTATACTTAATAAAATAAATCCAGCAATATTTAAAATAATGATCATAAAATAGTACAAAATATCGATTGCCATCCTCAAAAGTAATAAGAGATAGACCCCGAAGATTAGAGCAAATTAAATCAAGCAGATCTTGAGCTTTAAAATGGGATGAAAAAAAAGGCAACTTATGACTCTTACTGACAATATAGGCATGACAAAGACTCAATTTATTAGGAGAAATAAAAGAAATTTTATTTTGCTAAAGAGCCTGTCGAATTGTTTTGATAATTTGCATATCCGAGACGTGAATGCCACTACTTTAGAGTGCAAGTCATTGCAGTCATTGGAATATAAGGCTGTTGAATAGGTTTTAAGAGCATAGAGTATAGATCATTATCATTCTGGCCTAAATGAAGGAGCTCCTTCGTGCAGATATCCTTAATCATAAAACAGTCAAGAAAGAATACAACAAAAACGTTATTGGCATTAGTGAAAGCAGATATAGATAATAAATTTGGACAAGAAGAAGGAATATATAAAACATTATGAAGTTGAAAAGAATTGTTCGAAGAATGACAAAAGGATGAACCAACATGAGAGATAGGAAGAAATTTACCATTGCCAATTTTGACTGCTTTAGAACCATGATACTCATTATGAATGGTAAGATTTTCTAAATTAGGAGTAAGATTGTGAGTTGTTTCAGTGTCTAAGATCCAAGATTGAGGTTATGTAATTAATGTTCCAAGATTGGAAGACGATTTAACTTGGTTTAAGTTTTGTTGTCGTGGGTTGGTAACTCATCGATTTGGTGAGGACATTGCCTAGAAATATGACTAAACCTATTACAATTTTAACACTAAATATTATCCACCAAATTGCTAGTGATGAATGAATTGTGAGGAAATTCTTGTGGAGATTAAAAATTTCCACCATAAAAGGTACTAATATTTGAACGTCCTCTACTACACGTCATCCCTTGATTTCTTCAACGAGATTAATATCCTCTGATATTTGAATTCATATAGTGATATGTAGGTGGTATAAGTGGCTTCACCTCTATTTCAACAGCAAGATTCGCCTCTTCACTAAGCAATAATCCATATAAATCATGAAAAGTAATTGCATCTAACCAGTTTTCAAGAGACTGAACAAAGAGTCTATACACAAGACCTAAGCCATTAATAATAACCTGAGCCAAATCATCCTCCATAACATGACTATTAAGTGTTGCCAACTGATCAAACATTCCCTTTACCAGTTGAATATGTTGAGCAATAAATTCAATATGTTCTTTTATAAGCTTAAAAAAATTTTCTTTAATGGTTCGTACTTGTGCTTTAAAACATGAGGCGTAAGTGCTAGCTAACTTTTTCCATGCTACATAGGTGATGGAAACACCAACAACTTGAGGAACAAAATTCTCGCTGTTAGAGCTAATAATCGAACTAAGAACCAATTGATCTTGTTTAAACCAATCAAGGTAAGCTAGATTTGGCTAATCATTGACTTGTTGAGTTGGTGTCATACAAGTGTCATCAACATATTTTGCTAAATCATAGGTATATAAAAGAGGTAGGAATTGTGCCTTCCACATAAGATAATTGGTAGAGTTTAATTTGATAGACAACTGATGTGTGATGTTTGGAAGAGCTGAAATATTATAAGTAATCCATGAACAAGAAAAAGAAGACACAAGGGTTACCTCAACCGACATTGTGACTTCTTAGGTTGTTAGACCAAAAAAACTCTGCTACAATATAAACAGGTTTTTGAAAAGACAATTTTTCTATATATTTACGTTTGATAATAAAGTACATACATATATCTATATATATAGTTTAAAGAGCTATAGGATAAGTGTTAGACCCCTAAGTCCATGCAGCGAGATCGTGTGAGTATTGGCAAGCCTTGTCTAATGCTTGGCAGGTAAGTCAGCACGAGGAAAGAGTGTTGACGAGAGAATAAGGTAAAGTCTTAAGAAACTTGCGAGTATACGAGGAATACAAGAAGTGTCGGCGAAGATCTCGGGGTAGGCGAGATTCGACACATGAAACGCCTTCGAGGGAAGATTAGCTAGATCACACGCATAAAGGAGGCATGCAAATACGCTAAGGCAAACGTGGGTAAGTAGAATCAAACTTGGTGAGAATTTTGATAGTCTCAGACCTTACATAGATTGACTTGTCCCATATAATTGGATGAATGGACCACGACTAACGGATTTGTTGTGGGTAAGCATTGGAGCGAGCCAGTGTGCTATGCGGCCTTCGGCAAGATCACTCAGCATCATCTACGGATAGAAATCATAGGAGATCATGGATGATGTGGCGACAGATAGAATTGCAGTGGGACTGAACATCGGATGATAGCAGAGATCTTCGATAATAAGGATGTAAAGTCCTAGTCAAATGTAAACTCCTATTTAGTTGTATTATGTTATAATTCTATCATATCAATTAGAATCCTATTTAGATGGGGGTGTCATTTGATTGGCCACGTGATGTAATCCTGATAGTGGTAGAACATGATCTTAGTACGATCTTAGGAAGTGCAGTTCAGTTAGGATTCGGTTTGTAACTTGGCTTCCAAGCTAGAGAGCCTATATATAGCTCATTCGAGCTTTGCTCTACGAACTTAATCAGAGAGAGCTTCCTTGTATTCTTTTAAGGTGAATTAATATAAAGGTTGGTAATTTTTACCGTATCTCTCGTGCTCTTTGTTGTTTTTGTTTTCTTATTGCTTTTATAAGTTTTATTACTTCGAGTGTGTGAGTGAAACATTGCAAGAGGTGTTGAGGGCTGAAGTCTTACTTAAGTGAACTTAAATGAGATTGCCGTATAAGGGTATTGGCGCTAATCTTCAGTAAAAAATTGAGTTCCAAGAAGATCCCTGTATCAATAAGCACAAAGTTTACAAAGCCTTAGGATAAGAATCTTATAAAATCTATCTAACTTGTAGACAAGCATCAATCTGAATACATAGTAAATGACAAACAAAAATGATCAAATTCTGCAGATTTGGTGCTCTGGCTATCTTTATCACAGATGAACACAAATTCCGGTCTATCTTCAACAAAGGAACAAATTATTCAGTTATCAGTAGTCCACAAACAAGGAAGCAGAGTAGCTATGGAAATGAAATTAATAATAGTTGGATTTCTAAGCTCAAACTAAAGTAACCAAGACCGGAAATTGTTGTTCAATGGTTAAAGATGGTGCAATAACTCTAGGATTGGTGGATGCCTATGCATAAATATCGTCGTTATGCTCGAATCGGGCCACGATTATACAAATAAATTACATGCGAGAATATGCTGCAAGAACACTAGGATTGTTGGATGCATATGCAAGAATATCGTGATCTTGTTCGAATAGGACCATCTCTCTTGGGTCCATGGATATCCAAGCTTCTATACCACCACCGTCTTTTGTATTCTGCAGTGCAATAATGTTCCTGAACAGTAGAACTGCTGAAGTGACCCATGAAGGTTTACCCCAACCAAAATCCATCTCATACAGTGGAAACCCGCACAAGCTAGTGCAATAATAAGCGCTACCTTGGATGCTCGACTCGGGTTGTTCGTTGAGGTTAGAGTTGGTTGCAAGATTGCAGAATTCAATCAAATTTTTTCTAAACGTACCCGCTAACTCATTCAACTCTATCTGGTTTTCTTCGATTTTTGTTGTATTATAAAACCATATATTTCCAATGGTGTTCGCCGGAAATGCTGGTCTCACTCTTTTACGCATATTCACTGCTTGAAACAATACAGATGGGGCTAAACACGACTTGGACAACGATTTTGAAGCCAATATGGCACATTTCATAATTAACGCCAGCACCAAATCACCATCATTG
>JAOXYD010134542.1:0-10881 GCA_028565735.1 Pinacopodium congolense | reverse complement strand
TATATGTATTAAAGCAAATGAACAAATTCTAGACAGATTTGATCTATTTGCAAATATGAACCCTAAACAGAAGATATAAGTGCTACAAAATAAAACTAAAAATACCTAGATAATCCTAAGGTCATAAAAAAACCAAAATCATAAGCTTGCACATCCAGAACAGATTTATATAATCAAGATATGCAATTAACACAAGAAAAGAAAAATAGTAATAATTTAGGTGTATCTGAAAAACGATTTTTAAACTAACTTAAATAGACTTCACAAAATTAAAAAAAAAATTCACGAACTCTAGGACACATAGGGAATCAAAACATAACTTTTTAGGATTTTAGAAATTAATTAAAATGCCCAGAAACACGTTGAAATTTAACATAGAAAGATCTAGACATATTCGACACTTCTGAAATGAACAAACTTAAAACTCAAGATATAATCTTTCAAAAATAAAAAAAAAATACACAAGCCCTATAAACTTTAGGAAAATATAAAATAAAAAATCGAAATTTTTGAAATAGAGTTAGTTGTCAAGAAGTGATATCTAAGATGGATCAGAACAGATAGAAACATATTTGATATATTTGGGAGTTATGTTCTAATCAATATACTTAATCAAAATTTTCAAAACTATGATCAATCACAACCATACACACCTTACCTAACAGAAAATACAAAATTCTCAATTCATCAAAAATATTTAATATGATAGGGATAAGAGAAAACTCAAATAGTGTAGTGAGAGACAGCTTGGAGAGATTGGGAAAGTTGATCTATCAATTTTGTTTTTAAGAGCAATAAAATGAGATTTGAGAGTGTTGGGAGGTCTAGGCGGCTGCTAGGGCTTTTTATATGGCTTCACTTTTTTTTTAGTAAACCAATTAGGGTTACACTTGAATTAATTCCAAATAGGGAAAGAAAGAGCTTTAGGAAACTATTTTTTAAAGCTTTATAAATTTTTTAAAGTCTTAAAAAATGAAATAAAATTCTAGTACACTATTAAGACCCTAGGAAAAAATGTGAATGATAACTTTGAAGCAATAAAAAATTATTTGGGTACTAAAATATCATATTGAATTATGATAATTCAAATGTGGATAGATTTAAGGCATGTTAACAAAAGAGCTTAAATCAAACGAATCTCAATTCTCTAAATGCAAACAAATGGATAAAGAAAATTTTAATTATCCAATGATTGAATAAAACTTCAAACAAGATTTAAAAAATAATTTTAGACCATATGATTATTAAAAATGATTTAATGACTATATTATGAAACTTCATATCATTTTTAAAAAACTATGTGCAATGCATGATCAAAATTGAGCCCCTAGATCAACTGGAGAATTAGTGAAACTTACAATTGTATGCAAGACACCCTAACTAAGTTATTGTAGTAACTAAGTTATTGTAGCTTCCATATGTTTTTTTTTCCTCCTTTAGCTTCATCTCAATCCTTCAAACTTCAAGTTTTACATATGGAATCATCTTGGAATAACCTATCTTATACTTTCACCATGCAATTCAAATCATTAGTAATAATGATGTTTTTTTATCATTAAATCAAAGATTGGAACCTCCCTTGGTTCATCATAAGTCTTACTTGGTCTTACCTTTATGGTTCAAGGATTCAATTCCTGTATCATTGCGTTCATGATTAGTTTATTCATATAGGTTGCATAGGAGTAGTTTTAAAATACTCATCTTGATGTGTGTGAGATAAAAAAATGTTTTGAAGTAATAGGAATTTTTAAGTGTTAGAAACCAATCTATACAGGGGCTGATTGACTATTAATGATTAACCAATTCTAGTAGTGTGTTAAATTTTGCAAGATTAGTTGACCATTGATTGGTTGACCTATATTTTGACTGGTCAACTGATTAATGTGGTATTCGTGCAAAATGAATTCAATAAATTTTAACGTTTCACAATAGTTATAAACAATTAGTTAGCTTAATTCTCAATATGAATAGGTGTATTAGATAGTGTGTAAGTGCATCCAAGAGATTTGTGGGATTTAAGTGGCTTTTTTTTAAACATTGATTGAATTTTGGTGTTGTTTCAAGGTTGTTTTATACACTAATTTTAGAGATTTTATGAGCCTTCTCTTCAAACACTTTATGAGTCGAGTGAGACAATTTTGAAGTGAATTTTGAGGGGCATGAGTTATGAAATTAAGAAGTTGAGAAGGTTACCTTATAGCCTTTTGAAAAAGGGATCAAGTTGTATAATTAACATTTATTAATAGTGAAAAACCAAACAAGATGATGGGGAGTAGATGCAGTTTAACATATAATTAAATATTTGATAACTAAATTTAGAAATTGTTATACAATACTTCTTAATAAAATATTAGTCTATTAATCTCAAGTTATTTTTATAAGAAAAATAATTTTAATTTGATTTAAATAAATTTTAAAAAGTTACGCACTAAATTGAAAATTTTTAAAAGTTGGACATCAAAATGAAATTTTTTAAAAGTTGGTCATTAGATTGAAAATTTTTAAAAGCTAGTTAATGATAAAATTGTATACGTGGACATCCATATGTACACTTTCTACTACATAAATGTCCATATGTCATCTTTTATTAGTTGTGTCAACGAAAAATTAATAAAGTCTACCTGATTACCTAAGTTAAACAAGTTTTAAGAGATTAGCCATTAAATTGAAAACTTTTAAAGGTTAGACACTGAAGTGAAAAAAGCTCAAAAGGTTGTTCACTAACAGATTTATTATCCAACTTATATAAGCATCTAATTACGCACTTTCTTTTAATACAAGACGGTAATTATTGTTGTTTTCTTTCTTTGATGTTATATAGAAAAGCAGTTAACATCGATAGTATACGAGAAGAACGATCATTGTGCATAACCTTGATTTTAAAAATGATAGTTCTTCTCGTAAAAATGATAAATTCCTAAAGGAAAATGAATCTTAAGAGATTTAAAGATGAAATTTGAGGAATTTAAATTTTGAACACTTTGCCTGATTCTTCAAAAAATCTTTGTATAACCTTGATTAGTTTAACTCTCGGTAATATAATAACTATAGATTATGTGAAATTTTCTATTTTAATTAAAGAAGTGAGACGGAAGATTCAAGAGGCTTCTACATTTCATTATGAGGTTCTTATTACTAAAAATAGAGGGAGAAGTAAGGAAAGATGTCAGAGATAAAATAACAGAGGTAAAAGTAAAGGTATAAGCAAATCAAAATCAAAATATAAAGATCTTGTATATGTCATCATTATAGTAAAAAAAGGGACATATCAAGAGTTTTTGTTTTAATCTTAAAAAAGAGAACAAGATCAACAACAAAAAAAAAGAGAAGAAAGATTATGATAATGATGACCATGTTATCAATACTACTACAGAGGATCTTATGTCTATTAATGGTAAGGACATGACTAATATTGCTTATAATGGGTTCAATTAGATTATTGACAATGGTTCCTATTTTTATATGACATCAAGGATGGAGTTCTTCACATTTTATACTTCAGGTGATTATAGAATTTTGAAGATGTGTAATGACAGTTTATTAAAAGTTACTGACATTAAGACTGTTGTATTAGAGACTAAAATTGGTTCAAAACTACTTTTGAAGAGTGTTAGACATGCACATAATATCCATTTTAATCTTATTTCTATTAATGCTCGAAATGATGATGATGATTTCATTACATTTGGTAATGGTCAATGTAAGATCAGTAAAGGTTCTTTGATTGTAGCACGTGGAAAGAAGTCTTTAAGTTTACACTAGACATGCTTCAATTATATTAATGTTATTAATATAGTTGAGAGTGATATCTATGCAAAGTTATGGTACAGAAGACTTGGCTACATTAGTGAGAAGGTACTTGATTCTTTAGTTAAGAAAATTTTATTTTCTAATTTAAAAGGTACAAGATTGCAAACGTGTGTTTACTGTTTATCTATTACAAATGTGTATTCATAGTTTGGTTGGAAAAAAGAATAAGGTCTGCTTCCAAATCCATCCTCCTCAAAAGAAATTAAAGTTACTATAGTTAGTGTATTTAAATCTTTATGGTTTGATGAAGACTAGGACTTTTAATGTTGGACTTTACTTTGTGACATTTATTGATAACTATTCAAGAAAACTTAGATTTTATATCTTGAAGTCAAAAGACCAAATATTTAGTGTCTTTAAGAAATTTTAGGCTTCTGTTAAGAGAAAATCTTGAAAAAAAATTGAAATATATTCGTAATGACAATGATAATAAGTGTTGTGGACCATTTAATGAGTATAGCAAATAGCAAGGAATTTGATAGGAATGCATTTTTTTATACTTTTATATGTTATTTAATTTTACTTCATTCCTATTTTTAATGTAAGAGTAATCTATTTGTTTTATATTGTACTTAATGACAGGTTTATTATCTTAGCACAAAATTTGGATCAAAGCATGAAGATTTTGAAGTAAATTGAATCATAAGTGTTTACAAAGGAAAGTCTTAAAAGCTTTGGAGAAAAAGGAGCAAAACCTATGATAAAAGAAGCCAAAAATATTTATTCAAGAACCAAAGCTTAAAGGTCTTAAGGAGGTAACTGCACATTAAAAGAATGCAAGCTAAAAACATTGTAATGGAGCTTCAAAACGCAATAACTTGTAGCTTTTTGGAAGCCAAGAGAGACCATCAATACGACACCATACAAGCACTTGGAGCTCTTCCCTTACACAAAACGCGTAGCATAGGAGCCTTCATCCAGTCCAAAACGTAATAGTAAAGAAGTGTTTAAAGGTTGTCCAAAATGATAGCCATTTAGAGCAACTTTGCAAAACTGGAAAGAGCATGAAACTGCAGCCAATGGAGTGTTCAACAACTGTCCAAAATGACATCAAAGGCTTGGTTTTTAGATGAAAACGCATGCAGCCCTAGAGACATAACAGAAGTAAGCCAAAAAGTAAATAAGATGAGGGAGCCAATAGTATATAAGAGACCAAGAGAGAGTTACAAGCTTCAAGCTAAATAAAAGAGGAGAAGCTCTCATGGTTAACAATGACTATTGGAGTGGATTAGAGTCAGCATCAAGCTTGGAATCTCCTTGGCCTTGGTCAAAGAAGAAGACTTGAACATTTCTTAGGCTGTTTTCATTGTTTTCACCACTTTCCTTCATGCTTTCGTTTTCTTTTTTTTTTTTTATTAGCTTTTATTTATTCCTTTCTAAATGCTTTCTGTTTATTTTTCCAACCGAATGCTTTGCCATTTAATTACTTAGTTTAATGCTTTCCTAAGTAATGTTTGGTTTGTTCTTTTATAATCTTAGTTTAATACTTTTCTAGTAATGAAATGTTTGGTTTAATTTTTTATTGAACCTTTGAGTTTGAGTAATGAAATGCTTAAGTTTTATTTTTTGGCTTTGTTGTTCTTAATTTCAGCCTTTATTTCACTAGTTTAAGCTTGCGTTTTTTCTTTTTCTTGATGCTTGTTGATTAAGTTTTGTTTGTTAAATGAATTTATGCATGTTCTTAGGTTTCATTTCATTTAATTTCAATTCTTGTTCAATTTATTTTTTCCAAAATTTTTATTTAAAGTGTTAGTTCTAGTTTAGTTGAATTAAGTTTTAGTTATTTAATTATTAACTTAAGTAATTGGTGTTTGTGTTAGTTTAAGTGTTGAATTTTTTTCCTTTGGTGTTTTTAATTTTCCAACCTTAGTTTAATTTAATTAAGTATGGTTTTTGTTTATTTAATTTGTGTTTTGCTTAATTTAAGTATGTGTGGTTAGGTGTTTAAGGGTTTGAAGGTATAAGAAGGATAAAGGATAATCAATTGTGAGAATGGAGTTTGTTTTAAATTGATTTGGTGTTTTTAAGCTTAGGTTGGTTTGGAACTTTGGATAAATGACATAAATTAGGTATTATCTTTAAGCTTGATCATCATTTAGGTAATTTCTTAATTTAAGCTCTAGGATGAAGCATGTGATACGTAATTATCCTTAATAATTTTTAAAAGTAGCAATAGGTTAGTTAGATTTGTTTGGATACTTAACCAACTAATCTAGGGTTTCATACCCTTAGGTTACACTTTATGAGTTTGTAAGTTAGTGGCCTAAGTTAGTTTTTCCTTAGTACTTAATGCGTCTTCATTATTAGATCTAGAGAGGTTATTCTGGATTATAGTGAAGATAGTGGTATTTTTAGAGTTTGTTAGATTTACTTAAGTTAGAAGAACTAATGGTTTGAGGGCTTTTTTGAACCTATAGGCTAAAATCATAGCTAGAACACCCTATTATCTAAATTTAATGATCAATAGTTATCCTATAATCCCGATGATACCTTCGACCCATTTCTTTGTTATTGTTGTTTGTTTATTGTATTTTGCTCTTTATTTGTATTTTTAATGTTTTTATTACTTATTAGTATGTTAGTTCTTTTTGCGTCTAGAGATTTTTGTTTTTTGTTTTTCTTTAAAATATTAGAAATAGCAATATACCCTAGCTCTCTGTGGGATCGATCCTGACTTTTCCTAATTACATAGTCAGGTTAGTTAGGTAAATTTATTATTTGGTAGTTTGTGATGACTCATCAGTATTATACACTGAAAGACATCTCTCAATACTCCTTAGTTGAATGGCATGAAAAAGAACATGAATAAGTTATTAGTAGAGATATTATGATGTTTGCTTTTAGAAGCAAAATTAGTTGAATCCTTTTAAAGTGAGGCTTTGTATACTTTTATAAATGTTATCAATTTATCTCATGTTATTATTTTATAAGTTGATGTTCTTGATCGAGTATGGTATGGTAAGGATGCTTCCTACAACTATTTACATATGTTTTTCTGTAGAGCTTTTATGTATATATAAAAAAGATAAGAGGCCTAAATTACATGTTAAAATAAGATAGTGTATCTTCATTGGTCATAGTATGATTAATTTAGTTAAAAGCTATATGATCTAATTAAAAAGAAGCTTATTAAAAGTTATGATGTTATTTTTATAAAGGATCAACCCATTAAAGATATTGATAAGGCAGAGAAGTTCCAAGATTCTAATGGTTTAATTAACCTTAATCTAGCTCCAGAGACACATACACCTAATGTGGTCAATTTTAGAAAATAAGGCAATGATCAAGTTAAGGCTGCTAATGGTGATGTTACTAATGAGGTAAATGCTTCTATTCCTGGGAACAACGAATAAACCTACAGTTTCACTTAAGAAGTCTACTAGAGAAAGAGTTTCATCCACTAATTATTCATCTGATGAGTATATATTCCTTACTGATGGAGGAGAATCAAAAACTTAGGAAGAGGCTATGGAGAGTTAGCATAAAGATGAGTGAGTTACAATTATGAAAGATGAGATAAAATCCATATATGACAACCATATTTTTGAGCTAGTCAGTTTGCCTAAGAATATAAAAGTTTTGCAGAATCAACGGGTTTACAAGATGAAAAATAAAGAGCATTCTTCTCCTCCATGATATAAAGTCAAATTAGTTGCCAAAAGTTTATATAGTAAAAAAGGAGTTGACTTTGAAAAGACTTTTTTTGCTTGTTGTTAAGATGTCCTGTATTGGACTTGTTCTTAGTTTGATGACCTATCTTGATTTGTGAGTTAAATAGATAGATGTGAAAACCACTTTCCTCTATGGTGATTTGGAGGACGAGATTTATATAGAGAACCTGATGATTTTGTAGTGAAAGGTAAGGAGTATTGTGTTTGCAAGCTAAAGAAAATCTTGTATGACTTGAAACAAACTTCCAGACAGTTGTATAAGAAGTTTGAAACAGATGTGATTAAGCAAGAATATAAGAAAACTACTTCTGATCATTGCGTATTTATAAAAAAAATGTTCTGATAATGACTTCATCATCGTATTGTTCTATGTTAATGATATGTTAATTTTTGGTCACAATACTTCTAAAATTAACAAGTTGAAAAAGGAGTTTAGCAAGTATTTTGCGATGGAGGACTTGGGACAAGTAAAAAAAATTCTTGGCATGTATATTATTTGTAATAGAAATGTAAAAAACCTGTGATTGTCTCAAGAAAGGAACATTGAGAAAGTACTTCAGCTGTTTCATATAGATAAAGCTAAAGTGGTAAACAAATCTCTTACTGCTCACTTTAGGCTCAGCATTAGCCAATCTCCTTCTGATTAGAAAGACAAAGAAGACATGCAATGTCTTCTTTATGCATTTGCAGTAGGAAGTTTGATGTATGTAACGATTTTCACAAAGCCTAATATTACTCGTGCAGTTGGTAGTGTTAACTACTTTCTCTCCAATCCAAGTAAATAGTATTGAAATACTGTGAAGTGGATTATAAGATACCTTCAAAGTACTTAAAGTTTACAATTATGTTTCAGAGTAAGAAGTTTTATTCTTTCTAGTTACACAAATTTAGATATAGTAGGTGATGTAGATATGAGAAGGTCTAATTATAACTATTTGATTACCTTTGTAGGTAGAGCTACAACTTTTCAATCAAAGTTATAAAAGTGTGTTGTATTGCTTATCAATAAAACTGAGTTTATTACTGCAACTGAAGCTTGTAAACATTTGCTTTGAATAAAGAAGTTTCTTCAAAAGCTCAGTTTTACTTGAAAGGGGTATGTTTTATCTTGTGATATTTAAAGTGCTTAGCTATTTAAGTAAAAATCCTACTTTCTATAGTAGATCTAAACATATTGATGTGAGGAATTACTTCATATATGATGTTTTTGATTCAAAGTTACTGTGATGTCTTGGATTCTAAGTTACTTAAACTTTAAAAAATGCATACAGATGATAATGGTTTAGATATAATGTTTTATTTTTTACTGAGAAAAAAGTTTAAAACTTCCTGTTTGATTATCAATTTGACAGAAGCCTTTATTTGACTCAGGGAGGGGTTTATTGTCAGCCTTCCTTAAATGGCGCCCACTTTTGGTTAAAATTACATTTATTGAAGAACAATTTTAACTAGGGTTATATTAATGTCCATCTAGCTTATTCTTTCTCCATTTTCCCTCTTCGTAACTATTTTGTAAGTTTGAAGACTATAATTTTCTTCTTCCCATTTTAATCAAGATTTGTAGCTAGTGGTTAGTGAGTTTGGGTGTGTGTGTTCATTCATTTTTCTATTATGAATTTACAACTATTTTATATTTGGTGTGTGATTGTTTTATGTGGCTTGTGTTGTTGTTTGACCTCTTCAATTTCTGGATTTTGTATATGTTAATCGGTAAATTTCAAAGGTTCTAAAGCATAAAATGTAATATTTTTATCCATTAAAAGCATACATTTATGTTATTCGTGAGCTCGTTTGATTATATTTTAGGTTTAAGATAATTTTTGAGCTTATGGATTGAAATTGGAGAAAAAAGGAGCAAGGATGATGCAAAATAGTCCATAAATGACGGTTACTGGGAGAATAAACAGCGTCGTTGATAGATTGAAGAATCGTCATTGAAATTATACTTTGGGACTTAAATGAAGATAATTAATCGACACTAATTAACTATTTATGAATTTTCATTTAAGTCACTATTACACATTGTTTTTACTATTTTTGAAGGACAAAGTGAGGAATTCATAAGAAAACACTTTCAAACCCTAGTAACCACTTCTAACACATATAAAAGGTTATAAAAACGCAGAGAAAAGAGAGGGGAAGTGGTTCTTAGTAGATTTGAGGGGAGTTTTTAGTTGTTCTTATTCATAGGTTAGGTTATAATTTAGGTTTCTTTTGTTCTATTATTTTTTATATTATACTAATGGATTTGATTTTTTAGAGCCTTCAAAGTGGATTGAAGGGTGAGATTTTAACAGATTAGATCAATGTTGATTGTATTTCTCCTTCTTTCTATCTTAATTTTTTTTAGTAATCATTATTTTTTGTCAATGAATACGTGCTTTATTATTATATTTTTGTTATCATTATTGAATGTTTGTGCTTAAATTTCAGTAATTAAAGTTAGGATTTGATGAGTTTTTTTATTGGAGAAATTTTATCTAATTAAAGTGCTTAAATTAAACTTGCTAAAATTGTCCATTTTAGTTGCTAAAATGATTAAAGGATCCACGATTATTGACTTTTATTCATTGGAAGATTAATTAGATAACACAATTAAAATTAGGTGTAGACCAAGCCCTAAAGTCTTTTGTGAGGGTTCTTAAATCTAATAGACTTAGGTTTAAACTTCTTGATATTAAGGCCTTTTATTCTAATTTTTTTATGGACTAAATAGATAAATTGAGTTTAAAAGAGAAAAGATATTTCCATAACCATTGGTTGCATCTTATTTTCGTGATGAATGCTTTAAATCTATCCAATGATTTGTTTCTTTATTTGGTTGCCTATTGAATTTCAAAACCTTAGTTATGTTATATTTCGTTAGTGTAACATCCATACCTTAAAACCTTAAAAGAACTTAAACCCATCCCATTTCTAAGCCCAAGATGCATCTAAGAATTCTAGAATCATTGTTTCTTCCCTTAATGTGTTTCTCTGTCCACAAAAACTTATCGTTACTATTTTGACTCAATTCTTTAGTCTTTATTAGCCAAGAACTCACTCTCTCTCGATGGTTTTCATTTCAACTTAATAGTCTATCTTATGAAAAATGTCTTCATTCCTTTTCATTTATCAAACTCCAAAATTTTCATATGAAACATTGACATCTTAATTACTTTTTTTTCTTTTCCTGTTATTTTCCTCTACCATCTTTTGGTATTTCATCTTGTTGTGCTACTATCATTCAGAGATTTCTTTAGAGAGGTAGTAGGCATGAATCCCACATCACTTAGAGAGGGGAACGAAATATGCCTTATAAGGGTATGGACACCTCTCCCTCAGGGATGCGTTTTAAGAGAGATCCTAAAAGCAAAATCATGTGGGTCAGTGGCCCAAAGTGGACAATATCTGTGGGTTG
>JAOXYD010134521.1:0-10881 GCA_028565735.1 Pinacopodium congolense | reverse complement strand
CCCTTAGTTTAATTATGCATTGAGTGAAACACCTTTTAAGGTGTATTTGATTACTTGAATGGGGGTATTTAATCATTTAGTTAATTGTGAGTTATAAAGGCGTATCTTTTCCTTGGAAAGAGTTGCTAAAGATTACTCTTCACCTTCAATAAGAAGATTGAGTCTTGTATAGGGTTACTCTTCACCCTTAGAATGTAAGATTCTAAAGGTTACTCTTTACCTTATAAAAAATTGTACTTGTTTTATTTGATTAGTGAAAATCATCCAACAAGTAGTTGGAAAGAAAACATAGCATATCTTTAGGGTAGGTGACCTTCTATAATTTCCTTATGTCTCTCTTTGCCCATAACTCCTTTATTTATTGTTGGTTGTGTGGTTTGAATTTCAATTTATTACATTCATTTTATCATTTGCATTTCCATATCATATGACGTTGAATTTTGGTTTAGTGATTGCATTTATATTCCAATTGGTTTAAGTTACTAGTTTTAATTAGTAAAGAATTTTTTAAACACCAAATTCACCCCTCTTAGGTGCCATAAGGCTTACAAGGTTGGTAAAGAAGGAGGATTGGGTGAAGATAAAGGAAGATGGAGGATAAGCAAGTGGAGAAGAAGAAGCAAGAGGAGAAGAAGGAGTAGGGGCAAGATATCTTCAAAATTTTCTGTGGGGTAGAGGTGACTATACCTCTACTCAAAGCTACTGAGCAATTTGTGAAGGGGTGGAGTATGAAGAAAAAGAAGGATGAGGCAAAGGCAAGTATGGAGATAGAAGTACCGGCAGTTTTACCACAAAGGATACTACCCAAGCATGGTAATCCTAGTATCTTTTTTATACCCTACAGAATAAAAAACAAGATGTATGATTAGTGCATTGTAGACTTAAGAGCTTCTTTAAATGTCATGCCATTATTTATTTTTCAAGCTCTTAATTTAGGTTCTTTAAAATCTACAGGTGTTTTTCTATGTTTAGCCAATGGCCCTAATGTTTACCCTAAAAGGGTCTATGAGGATATCTTGGTGCAGGTTCAAGATTTAGTGTTTCTTATAAATTTTTATGTTATGGATATGTAATATGAATAGTCTTTTATTCTATCATAGAGACCATTTATAAAGACATCTCATCCATTAATTAATGTTTCCAAAGAAGAGTTGACAATGGAGAGAGATGGACAAGCTATAAAGTTTAATATTTTTAAGGATACGAGACATCATACTAATTGTGAGCTAGTTTCAAGGGTAGATATAGTTGACTCATTCACTTTTTAGTGCCATTTGAATGTGACATTTAAGGTTCCTTTAAATGTGGGTTGAGGGATACACAAACAAGGGTCGAGCTAGTGACCTTAAATAAGTACATATTGGGAGTCACCCCAACCATATCCTTTAGTTTTTGTGTCAGTTCTTTTTTCTGCTTGAGATTGGGTTATTTTCATTTGAATGCTTTATTTGCTTTATACTTGTTTTTTTTGTAGGAATTCAAGAAGGAAGTTGCGATGTTTGCTTTCAACATTGATATGGTCTCTTTGGACTAAGGGAGTATTATTGTTTCTATCCTCATATATTTGTTTTTAATGTTTTTAGGACATTGGGGACAATATCCATTTTAAATATGGGGTAGGCAACAAGAAATGTTTCTTCACTAAGTCCACTGGTAATGATTTGAATGTGTTAGCTTGAAATAATTATGATCTTTAGTCGATAGTTAAAAACTTAAACGAAATTAATGCTTTTAACTGGATGAATTTTGTTAAACTTTTAAAATGTTGTTAATTTAAAAATTATTTCATGTTTTTCCTTTTGAGTGATTTGCATGTGTCTTATGACCCATTTATATGATATTTAGTATTTAAGTACATTTTTGTATGGTTTATCGTATGAATGTGGAATAGGATGTTTGAAATTACTATTGAAAAAAGAAAAGAAAATGTGAAAAATGTGTGTTTTTGTTAAATAAAATGAGCAAATTTCACTTCGATGGATGCAAACCAATGTGAAGATTAAAGATTATGAGTGGTGTTAGTAGAAATTTGAGAGGGTGATCTAGCCTAGGAACTAGGGTTGGTGATGACAAAATATTCATCCTCACATCAAAAGTTAGATAACACCTGAAACAAGCTAAAAAAGAGCATCTAGTTGAGTAACCAAGGTCATTCATGACACGGTTCTTATCCTCGCGTAAAAACGCTAGATGAACTCATAAATATTGCTACCATGTACAATTGTGTTATGTTCTTAGTTTTTTTTAATTTCGATCATCCTTGACCAGTTTGTTTTATAACCTCTGTGAAATGGCTTAGATGTTGGATATTATCTATATTGGGTTACTTTTTCACTAATTGTATGCTTTGCTTGTGGTTATCTTGTTTTTAATCATGATAGTGTTGAAAATTTTGAATTGGATTAGATGTATTGATTGATTTCTATTGTCCTTAATTAACTCATGACTTCTAATTATAGTTGTTTGAGTAAAGTATTTAAATCATTGCTTGAGGACAAGTAATGGTTCAAGTGTGGGGAAATTTAATGGGAATGAAATTTGTTACGTTTTTATCTATAATTTCATCTAAATTCATCCTTAATTTCTATGTAAAAGTGCCTCATTTGAGTCCAGTTTGAGTTTACATGTAGGTTGAATCAATGGACATAAGATTCAATTGAAAATACCTAATTTGGGGCAGAATTGAAGAAAAATTGGAGTGAAGACTACTACCCAAAACCATCAATGGCGGTTGAAGGCTACCACCATTGAATGATGCATCAGTCGCCATTAAGGGGTGATTTCCATGTCCTTCAATGGTGGTTCAACAAACCATTGTTGAGGGTTAATGAACCTCTTTATGCACTTTGTCACTGAAAAATAAAAAGGGTAAAGAGATCTTTTCCGCATCCTTAACCTTACCCTAGTTGGAAAGGGTATTTAAAGGCTTTTAAAGCTTAAAAGAAAGGAAGCTAACTGCCATAGTCATTATTAGAAGTTTTCATCTTGATTTCCTTATATTTTCTTTATTTTCTTTGGGTCTTAAAGTTGAATATTGTTGAACCAAGGTGGTTTCAATAATGTGTTTTGATGATGAAAAAATATTATTATTACTAATATTTAAACTTTTATGCTTTTATAAGATAAGTTAATGTTTAAAGTGGAAGAATATATTTATGGAGCCTAAGGTAGAAGAGCTTAAGCATTGGATGATCAAGAATGGCTAGGGATTGGAGATCAATTAAGGATCAAGAGAATGAAGATTAAGTTTTGATAGGTTTAGGAAAAAGGGTTTAAGGTGTAAGTGTCCTAAACTTGATTCTTAATCAATGCTTAAAAAGGGCTCTCAAATTTGTATGATACATTTGCATATCATTTTCACGTGATCATTTGCATATACAATTTGAATTGTGGTTTTAGTGATTAATTAAATTTTATTATGATTTTAACATATTAGGAATTGAATTAGAATGGCATATAAGCTAAATGTTGCATAGTCAATAAGTAATGTGATGAATTGTATTAGTATATGCTTCTTAACGATTTAAGTGAATTGGATTACTAGTTGAAGTTATTTATGTGTATTTGAATATGTTTGAAAAAAATTGTGGCATTAATTTTTTGCATTTGAAGTGTTTGAAAAGTTTTTAAGTTGTTTAAGAATGAAAAGTGTTCATAATCAAGACAATTCTTATTTTTTGTGCGAATTGAAATGTTTTGATAATTCAAATAGCCTTGAATTTTACTTTAAAACTAGTTTGATGTGTTAATTAATATTAGGACAGTATTTGGAAAGGTTTCAAAGTGATTTAGAGTATGTCTCATGTTTTTTTGGAGACATATGACAGGTTGGCAAGTGTTATACAGAGGGTTGTAGGGTGCTCTATAACCACTATTTCATAGCAAGCTATACAGCGGGTTGTAAGGTGCCATATACCTTTCCAGAACTTGCCTTATAAGTCTGGCCAGCGTAACAACTATTTTCTTTTTCAAGTTTTCCAACAAACTTTTAATCCTAAATGACTAGTTTTGATTCCTAATGTCTCTAACTACGTTTTAGTACTATATATAAGTGTTCTAATGCTTTCATAACTCTTTTAATGCCATTTTTATTGAATATCAAAGTCATCAAAGTGTTCATACTCAAAGTTTGAAAGTTTTGTTATTGTCCTTCTTTCAATTTCATTTTTCTTATTTTAAGTCAGGTTCTAGTGCTGCAAATTTTGTGTTTCTAGTTTGTTTAGACCTAGACGAAGTTTAATACGCTTGTATTTCATTTTTTTGATTAAATATTTTGTTTGTTTCACTGATTCAAACACATACTCACCAAAACTATCTCTACTTTGGTTCACCTTCTATATTGTTCAATTTTGATCATATTAATATATTTTTCTTACTTTAAAATTATTATACATAGATTTTTAAGGTATTAAGAATGCAATAAAGCCTTTAATTTAATTTTTAAGCACTCAAAATGTTCGTTTGAGATCAAAGAACACAGGTTACTCAAGTTTGTCAAGTTTTATATGCAGCTCCTTTACTCATTTTGATTTGTATTCTAAATCTATTTTTTGTGCTGTAAATTTATTGTTTTCAGTTTTTTCAAGGTCTTAGGAGGTTTCTAGTATTTTTTTTTCCAGATTTTTAAATTATTAATATTGTGTGTTTGAGCTTAATCTTGCAGGTTACCTCAAAGCTGTCCAAGTCTGAAAGTTTCTGGTTTGTTCTTGATTTTAATCCATTCGATTGATGCTCTAAAATTGTCTTTATTGTTGCAATTTGTTTTTAGTTGATAGATTGATGTTACAATAGGTTTATTACATCAATTTTACATCATTTGAGTGGTTAAATTCAATTGTATATAAGCTGGAAAATATATCCTGCATGTTTTGATAGATTTAACCATTTTAAGCTTAATCTGAATTTTGGTTGCCATAATCACGTTTTTATTGATTAAATTTGTTTGTGCTTGATTTGTTGAGGTGTTAAGCAGCTTGTTATAATTTTTGTTTGCTTTTACAAATTTTAGATTTGGTTTTATTGATTAAGTTTTAGAGAAACACTATTAAAGGTGTGATTTGACTACATAATTGGAGGAATTACTTTATGTTAATTGTTGATTGGATTATAAACTGCTCTTTGCCTTTAAAATAGATTAGATAGGTTTCTCTGACCTGTGTTAAACAAGATTTTAATGGCATTAATATTTGATTATGAATTGGATTGCTTTAGGCCTTGTATGTACATTAGACATTACATAAGGCATAAGCATTACATTGGTTACATTTGAGCCCCTTTCTTGATTTAATTTTGATCAAGTTTTATTGAGCTATATAAGCTTTTGTTAAAGGTCAAGGGAGCTTGTTTTAGGGGTTGTCTTTATGAAAAAATATTGTAAAATTTGGTTATGTTGAAAGGGTTACTCTTTACCCATTAGAAAGGAAGATTGATAGGTTCCTCTTGAACTTAGAACAATTGATAGGTTATTCTTGTCCTTAGAACAAGATTATAAATTTTCCTTTTGACCTTAGAATAAGATTGGATTGCATTCCTCTTGACCTTTGCAAACAAGATTGTAAGTATTCCTCTTGACCTTTGCAAATAAGATTGTAAAGGCTCCTCTTAGCCTAATAATTAATATTGTTGTAAAGGTTCATCTTAGCCTTATAATCAAGATTATTGTAAGGGCTACTTTTCACCCATTTAAAGTAAGATTAGTTTGTTAATGAATTTCCAACAAATAGTTAGAGAGAGGACATAGTCTATCTTTAGGGTATGCGAACCTCTATAAATTTTGGTGTTCATCTCTTCCCTATCTCTTTTTATTTATGTTGTTGTGTTTGTTTTATTATTTCTTGAGTTTAATTGATATTGACTTAAGTATAATCTTCTCATATAAGGTGAATTTTGGTTAGAAAATTCATATAGTTAAAATTGGCCTAAGGTGTTTAAAATGTTTTAATTTGCAAAGAAATATTTTAAACACCCAATTTACCCCCTTCTTTGGTGCCATAAGGCTTACAAATATCATTACTACTTTGATTTCAATTTATTTAGCTTTATGTTTAGTTACTGTCTCGATTCCATCCCAATTGTTTTAATGCTTTCTTAGTTGTAATTATATTTTTCCATACCTTGTTCTTAATTAATTTGAATGTTAGTTGATTTTAGGTGTTTTAGCCTTTGAGTAGAAACCTTTGGGAATAGTTGAATAGATTATTTTATTTCCATTTCTAGTAGGTTTCCTTGTTCTTTTATGATGTTATTCTGCAATTTATTTTTTATTTTACTTAATTTCGGTATGATAGGCTAAATTTCTAATAGAGAAGAAAGCATTGATTGGATAATGGATGGATAATTATGAGAGATTGGTTTAATTTGCATTAGGCATTATGTTTTAGGTTGAGATTGAATTTAAATTTAGGTTTAATTCTATGAATTAGGAATTTTTTTATAGGTTTGGCCATCCTATTAGCGATTTCTAGTTCAGTTTCCAAGTTTAGGCTTTTGATCTATAATTTTCATTAGCAAATACCATAGGTAGCAATAGTTTAGGTGATTTTTTAGGTAAACTTAATCAACTTAACCTAGGCTTCCAATTCTCTAAGTATATAATCTGAGCTCGTGTGGTTATGGCTTTGGCTAGTCGTTCTCTAGTACTTAAAATTGTTGTACCATTAAATTTAGGGAGATTGTTCTAAATTATTGCATAGTTAGGGATAAATTTTTTATTGAAGAGGATTTATCTAATATGGGTGGAATAAAGGACACATGAGCTTATTTGTGTCCATAGGCTAGCATCTAAGGTAAAATGTATTCTATATGTTTCAACGATCAATTATAAAACCTGAATCCTATAAATATCTTCTACCAGTCTTTCATTTATTGTTATTTTTTTCTTTCTATTTTCTGTTTTTGCTTATTTGTTTTGATTTTGTTATTTTCCTTTATAATTGTTTTAATTTTTCAAAAAATCAAGTAGTTTCATTTCTTTTTATTTTCCTTTATCACAACAATAGAAATAACTTAAACACTCTATATCTCCTTGTGGATTCGACCCTAGCTCACCTTACTACATAGTTAAGTAGTTAGGAATTTATTATTTTGTCACCTGCAAAAGATCAACTACTTATGGTGTCTTAGTATCCTTAAAAGCCTCTCCCCCATCGTATCTAACAAATAAGAAAAAATGATGATAGGTAAGTACTTATTTGGTTGTAAAAATGTGTACTTTAAATGAGTAGACAAAGATTTAAGTTCAATAGTTCGTGGCTCTTCAATTGAAGGCTTGATTAGTGGCTTGGAATAAATGAAAGCTAAAAAAAACTTAATATGACAAATTTAATGCACAAAAAAAAAACTTGTATGATTATGATGCACAACCTGAAATATTCACTTAATCCAAATCTGGACAGATTTAATGAATAAAATAATAATACTTCCAAACAATCAAATAAGCCTCTAAAAAATTAGTTAAATATTTAATAAAACTTCTGAGACTTAAACAAACAGAAAACCACAATTTGGAAATGGATTTGATTTGGTTGCTCAAACATATGTCTGAAAGCAAATGAATGAATTCTGGACAGATTTGAGCAGTTTTTAAATATGAACCCTAAATAGATGATATAAGTGCTCAAAAATCAAACTAAAAACACCTAGATAATCCTAAGATCATAAACAGACCAAAAACCATAAACTTGAATGCCCAGAACTGATTTCTATAATCAAAATATGCAATTAACTCCATAATAGAAAAATAGTATCAGTTTAGGTGTATTTGTAAAACTATTTTTAAGACAACTAAGATAGACTTCAACAAATTCAAAACAAAACTTTACCTAACTCTAAGACATGTAGGGAATCAAAAAATAAATTTTCTAGGATTTTAAAAACCACTTAAGTTGTCCAGAAAAACATTGAAATTTAGCACATAAAAATCTAAATAGATTCGACACTTAGAAGTGAGCAAACATAAAACCTAAGATATAATCTTTCAAAAATTGAAAAAAAAAATAGAAACTATAAGCAAATATAAAATCACAAAAATAAAATTTGTGAAATAGATTTATTTGTTGAGAATCAATATCTAAGATAGATTAGAACAAACAGAAATAGATTTGATATATTTGGGAGTTTATGTTCTAATCAATCAATATAATCATTCCAAAAATTTGAAACTATGATCAATCACAAGCATACACACCTTATCTAACAGAAAATACAAATTTCACAATTTATCTAATAGATTTAATATGATAGGGATAAGAGAAAACTGAAATAGTGTAGAGAGAGACAGTTTGGAGAGATTGGAAAAGTTGATCTATCAATTTTGTTTTTGAGAACAAGAAAATGAGATTTGAGAGTGTTAAGAGGTTTAGAAGGCTCCCAGGTTTTGTTCTGTGGCTGCTTGTATTTGTTCATAAACATTTTAGGATTTAACCTAATTTAATTCTAAATAAGGAAACAAAGAGCCGATAGTTAGGGGTTAAACGGCGGGTGCCTTGGAGTTAAATGACGCTGTTGTACTAATATGAAGGCCGCTATTTTGCTCCAAACCATGCACACATTTTACTCCATTCAATTCAAATCAATTCCAAATAACAACCTAACATATAATAAGACTTAAGACAAGTTTTAAGACATAATATGAGACCATAACATAATTTAATTAACTTCACAAAGATGGATTTGCCACAAGATGAACTACATGCAATACATGATTAGTATTGAGCCCTTAGATCATTTGGACAGTAAGTGAAACTTGCAATTGTATGCAAGACACCCTAACTAAGGTCTTGTAGCTTCCACATGTTTTGTTCTTCCTTTAGCTTCATCTTAATCCTTCAAACTTCAAGCTTTACATAAGGAATCATCTTGAAATAACCTATCTTTGACTTTCACCATGCAAACTCAAATCATTAGTAATAATGAGGTTTTGTTATCATCAAAACTAAGATTGGAACCTCCATTGGTTCTACAATCTCCCCCTTTTTGATGATAACAAAACATGTGATATATATAAGGAATAAAATACATTTCAAGATGGCAAATTCATAGCACATATCTTCAATCATGCCAAAAACTATTAATAATGCTCCACTTTAGTTCATGTAAAGGCTTTGTAAAGCTCCCCCTTAATATATGCAATCCATAAATCATAAGCTTTTAAATATCACCTGCATTTCTCCCCCTTTTTGATATCATAAAAAAGAACTAAAAAATCATATATGGGAGCCTATATCATGAGGGGCAAAACATTCATAAACCCATAACAATCCAAGAGATGCACCATGAATCATACCATGCAAAACCTATCCTTACACATTGGTTTAGTGAATATATCGACCAATTGTAACATATTCATACAACTTACTCTCCTTAATTTATGTATCTTAAAAAAACACCAATTGTATATAATGCTCCCCCTGAAATGAATGCAATCATGTATTATGGGACAATTATGCATGTAAAGGGATGAACGCATAAAATACGTTACCAAACACATATTATGCACTTTCTATACTTCAAATATGTACATTGTTCTAGACCATATACATTATACATAAAAATAACTATTATGCATCTTTATACATAAAAAACATATATTATGCCCTTTACATTAAAAATACACATCATACATATATCACATTAGAACACATATTTAAGGATATATTACATGAAAATCATATGTTTAATATGTTATGATTTAGAAACACACATTTGGAAACAAAAATACATATTGATTCATACTATGCAATCAAAGCATAAGGTACACATATTTTGCATTGTAAACATAAATTATGCATCAACCATGTAAAATTTTCTTAAACCATGTAAAAAAATTACATACATCAAAAAGATGCATTCCCCTTAAATTTATGCATTTGAAAAAATTTATTTAAATAAAGGGAATGAACTTATCTTAAAATCTTTTTAAAAAATATACATAATTTCAAAGATGATACCAATTGAAAAGAAATGATATCACTTGTAAAACATGATACCAATTGTAAAAATATTATGCTAATTGATACCAAATGTAAGAAGATGATACCAATTGAAAATTATGATAATCATTTGTGAAACATGATACCAATTGTAAATTATGATAATTATTTGTGAAACATGATGCTAATTGTGAAATAATATGGTAAATATTTTTTAAAAAATGATACCAAATATAAAAACCAAAAGTAATACCAACAGTAAGAGTATGATGCTAATTGATATCAATGTGAGAAAAGATACCAATTGAGAATTCAAAGATATGGTACCAAGTGAAAATTTTAAAGCTAAGATACCAATTACAAAAACAAAGTATGATACTAATTTCAACAAACTTTTTTAAAGCATGTTCAATATATCATTTTCAAAAAAATTTATATGTTTAAATAAATGTAATGCTCTTATTTATAAAATCATTCAACAATTTTAATGCAAAGTGTCAATTGCAAAAGTCATAAGTTCTATTACCAATTAAAGGTATCAATTGAAAATAATATAATACCAATTAAAAGTATTAATTGAAAATAGTATTCTTCCTAAACTTATGCAATCAATCCACTTCAAAGAAAATAAAAAGATCCATTTTAATATATATATATATATATAGCAATGCATAAAAAACAAGTCATATGCTAAAATCAATGTAGTGTACCAAATTTTAAATTTTATGCAATGACTTTTAATACTAAACATGCAATAACTTTTAATAAATTTGCTAGTTTCAAAAAGTTATCCAGATATGCAATGACTCCAATTAAGGACATATAAATGTTTACCATATTTCTAACATGCAATGACTCCCCCTAAACATATGAATCAAGTTTTCAATATAAAACATCTATAGTAAGGGCAACATTCTCAAATCAAGCACAAATATTCAAAGATCATGTCAGT
>JAOXYD010134510.1:0-10881 GCA_028565735.1 Pinacopodium congolense | reverse complement strand
AAACTTGGGTGTTGTCTTGATGCTTTCCAAGGAAGATCTTTTCTTTCTTCTTTTGGGAGCCACCAAAAACCTCAACTATGCCTCTTTTGTGTGTTGGTTGCTAAATGAATGTTGCTCCTAGGGTTTTGAGCCCTTAAAAATGTCAAAAAGAGAGTCAAGATACTTAAAATCCTGTGTTTGACCCATCCTGCATCAAACTCGCTGTCATGATCGTGACAGAGGACTTGATGAACAGTACTATCATGATCGTGACTAGGTCACGATCGTGACAGAAGGGTTGGTGAACAGTACTGTCACGATCATGATTGAGTCACGATCGTGACTTGGTCTCTGCAGCTCTGATTACCCTTCACTCTTTTGACCATAACTTCTTCTCTAGACCTCTGACTTAAATTTTGAACTAGAGAGTCCTATCATCGTGATCTTCCTCTCCACCAATTTTCATGGCCATCTGAGCTCTAAAAGCTTCCCAGCAAGCCACCAAAGTCACCTGAAAAATACCCCAATCTGAAATTCTGATTCCTACAAAATCAAGCAATAATGTGCATCAACCTATCCCTCAAATAAGCTCAAAATTCACCCTTAAACACTAAAAAAACAAAGAAACACTTAAACATTTCAAAGATCATGCAAAGATGCAAAAGATAAAATAAACTAAAGCTAAAACACACAAAGAAACACTTAAAACACTTAAAAACAACCTATAAACAATACCTAAAAACACACTTATCAATAAGATAACTTTCAAGACACCTATAAGTACTACACCATATAGACTCGTGTATAGAAAGGCTTGTCATTTATCATTAGAGTTGGAGCATAGGGCCTATTTTGTGATTAGGAAGTTGAACATAGATTGGAAGTTAGTGAGTGAGAAGAGATTATTACAACTTGATGAATTAGAGGAGCTAAGATATGTTGCATATGAAAATGCCAAGTTATACAAGGAGTGGGAAAAGAAGTGACATGATGCTCACATCAAGAAGAAGGAATTCAAAAATGGAGAGTTGGTGATTTTGTTTAACTAAAAACTTTGGTTGTTCCATAGAAAGCTTAAGTCAAGATAAAGAGGACCCTTTAAGGTTATTCAAGAGTTTCCCTATAGTGCTTTGGAGTTAGAAGATGATAAGGGTGAAAGCTTAAAGGTTAATGGGCATAGGTGGAAGCTTAACCTTGGAGGAGCTCTCTCACACAAAAGGGAAGTGGTTTCTTAACTTTCATTTTCTCCCCTTTATTAAATTGAAGATTGGTGAAGGTCATGACTTTAAATGAAGCATGTTTTGTTTAGTTTTCAAGTTGATCAATATGTTGATTAATAGTTTCTAAGTATTTCTTGCTTTAATTTCATCTTTTATTTAGTTTGATTTTTGTTTTTCTTGAGTTTGATTAGTGTTTTTTAGTAGTTTTTATTGTTAAATCTTGATTTGGAAATCCTAGGTTGAGTTTATATTAAGTGGATAGTCATTTGGGGTGAATCTAAGCTAAAGAAGATCTAAATTTTATCACCGTCATGGGTTGTCACAAGGGTGACAGAATTTCTAACCCTCTCTTCTTCATTTTTTCTCTTAACCACTCCCTCATCTCTATGTTTTTTACCCCTCCACCTAGCATGCACCTATCTTGTCTCATTTCAAGCCAAGCTTTCTCCAAATCCATTAATTTTTGATGGTTTCTTTTCAATTTTATGCAGTTTCTACAGTTCTCATCTCCTACCTCACCGATTCTCCCCAGGAATGCCTCTCTCTCTTTCTCTAGGGTGTGAGATTTGATTCTTTGTTGCTCATTCTCACTTTTATTATGTGTTTTTTTTAGGAACTTGAATGCCATACCTCCACAGAAGAAACCCCTTTGTCGAAAATCTGTTCTGCCCATTCAAGCTGAAGTAGGAGGTCGAAATGCCTGCAATATTTTTGCAGATTATGGCATCCCATTCACCATCTTATCCTTAAAGAAGGGCGATACAATCTTATCAAACATAGAACTATCCTTGCACCTTGTTACCTTGATTTTGATCTTTTGGAAACCATAGGATTGAGAGATAGGCTCATAACATTGTGTAATAGAGGTTCTTGGGAACAATTTGTTCAAATGGATTACCCAATTTTTCAGGAATTTACCCTTGACTTTTTTACATCTATACGTTTTGATTATGACAAACTTAATGAATTTTGGTTTCCAATTAGAGGTCAAGCCCGTAAGTTAGATGATCAATCGTTCAACATACTTTTTAGGTTTCCTAATGGACGAATAGAGGATGTGCATCAAGATTTTTCACCTAACATCTATTGGTGTTACTTGACTGAATTACCTAAATTTAATGTTCACAATGCTTCAAACGACAAAATTTTTAGCCTAGAACGTCTGTTACTACATAAATTTATTTTCTATGCTATTTTCTCAAAGAATCAAAGTAATAAATGCTTAGCTAAGGAAGTATTTTTGTTGTGGTAAGTGGATGAAAAGATTAAGTTATGTATGCCCTTCTATTTTTTCAAGCTTTGATGTCATTCCGTAACTAAGAGGGGTAATTATTTAGACCTAGGGTATCTATCCACTGCTGTAGCACAACACTTCAATATTGATATGACTTGTCTAACCCTTATTTCTTTTGAGTACTTTGATTTTCCTTACTTGTGACACCTGGAAATACTGTGGTATAGTAACATGGAGCTTTGAGATCATCAGGCTCAAACTATAGTTAAAACAGATTCTTTGGTGAAACTTCGAGTCTTAGGGTTGCTCCTACCTCTAATGATACTTCAAGTGATGATTATGATGGCACATGATGGAGAAAGGTGTATAATATCCCTGAGAATCAGAATCACCAAATGTAGCAACAATTGGATACAATGAATGAGAAAATGTAGGTGTTCATGAGGTGCCAATGCTACCTCAAGTGAAAAATCCACAAGTCTTAGGAATTATAAGGACTACAAGTGCCATCCCCAACTCTATCACCCAACCCTCTTCATAAGTTCTCTTACCCTCCCTTTGGTTATTTTTTTTCTTGTGTTCGTTTGTTTATTTTGTGTTGTGTTGCTTTGTGCTTTGTTTCTTTTGTGATTTTGTTTTATGTTGTTGTTTTGGTATGCCTATTCACACATTGAGGACAATGTGTCCGTTAATTGTGGGGAGTTAGCTAATTGTTTGTGTTTTTCTAATTGTTGGGTTTTTTTTTTTTGCATTTTAGCATGTCATGTAGGTTGCATATTAGTGTGTAGTTTTAGGAGTGTTAATTTCCCTTACATTTGAACCTTTATAATGAATGTATTTACATGAGTTCTATCATAGTAGTTAGAATGGGATTAAGATGCATGCTTGAAGTTGAATTAAACCACTTGGATATAAGGTGAATCTTGTTGAGTGGCTTAAGTAGTTAGTCATATAAACTTACCCAGAAATTAATACTTGAGTGATTAGGTAATATATAGAAACATGATGGATCTTCAATAGAACCTAAGTGAGGAATTGAGCCTATATGACTTTATTCTACATTCATTTCATTCTTTTTATGTGTGATACTCACATAGGTAGTTATTTCTAGAACTTGCTTTGAACTAATTTGAATCTACTACATACATGCTTAATCGAAGTGATTTAGGCCCTCGTTTTTTTAAACCTTTAGCTCAAATAACCATCCTATGCCATTATCCCTTGCAAAGGCTTTTGAACCTTTAACCTCTTAATTTCTTAAAGCGAACACCTTGATTTTAAAACCTCAAGCCCCATCAACCTACTTAATCGCAAGTTTAATAGAATACTAAGTATGCATTAGTCAAGAATTTTGGCTAAATTGTTGATTTATGAGATTCTTTTAGCAGTGTTTAGTTTTACACCTAATTGATGGTGTTGGTTTTCTATTTCTTGTTTATTGCTCAAAAAGAAAGAAAAGAGAAATAAAAAATAACAAAAAAAGAGAAAAAGAAAAGAAGATAAAAGCAAGGAAAGAAAAGAATAGCATAGAGTAGTAAAAAATAAGTATGAGTGGTAGTTATATTCATGTGTATATCTCAAAATTTTATTTTGTTATCCCTTAGAATACTTAATGTTTCTTGATTGCTTGTGAAGAACCCTTCAAATAATTTTTTACTTATCCTAACCTTAATCCCATGACAACCTTACATAAAGTCCTTTTGATCTATTTTTGCATGTAATTACATTAGAGGAGAATTGGTGTATTTTCAAGTCTATGGTAGTGTGCTTTCTTATAGGGAGTTTAGAGAGAAACTCTAATCCCTAAACACTTGAGTTAATTGAGTGAATTCCATGAGGATGATCTAAATTGAGTCTATGTCTGCCTTTGATCAATGCTGTCATAAGTTAAGTTTGTTTATGTGTATTGATGAAAATGATTTATGATGTATGTAGTAGCTTGATATTTTAGTTGGTCAAAGTTTGAAAGATTACATGCTCTTAATCTTTATGAAAACAAATTAATAGAATGTTATAGTTGTGTTTGATTTTCCTTGAGGACAAGCAAAGGTTGAAGTGTGGGAAGTTGATTAGTGTGTTTTAGGTTGTATTTTTAGGCTATTTTCTATGTGATTGAAGTGTTTCTTTGAGTATTTTAGAATTAATTTACTTTTTATTTTGCATATTTTACATATTTTCATGATTTTAGATGTTTACAATTGTTTCTTTTCATTGACTAGTATTTAAGGGTTAATTTTGAGCTTTTTTGGGATGCATTGATGCACTTTAATGGTGGATTATGCAGATAGTAGAAATCCAGTTGGGGATGAAGTTTAAAGTTGTTTTGATGACTCATTAGACAGAATTGTAGAGCTTAGATGGAAACAAAATTTTTTGGGGAGAAAGATCCAGATATGAGGAAGCTACAATTAAAATTTCAAATCAATTAGAGGTCCATAGTAAAAGTTATGGCCAAAAGAGTGAAAAGTGTTCAAAGTTGACAGAGGAGGATGTCATGATTGTAACGACCTTTGGAATCAGATTTCTATCATGATCACGATCATATCAGTGGGAATGGCTTGTTTCAAGATATACATGGGGTTTTAAGTGGTTTGAACCTCCTTTTAACCTATATAAGGGTTTTAAACCCTTGGAGCCTCCATCTAACATAAGACAACACCCAAAAGAGAAAAAGAGGCAGGTTTTTGGTGGCTAGCCAAGAAAGGAAACTAAAAATTTAGCTTAGGAAAAGTGGTGACAACATCAATATCCACATTTTCCAGTTTTTTTGTAGTAGAGAGGAGAAGTTCTTAACTTTACCTAGTTTTTATTCTTTTCTCTTTATGAATTTTTAGTATGAAAAAAATTTATTTTAATGGATTGATCATTATGAGTAGCTAAACACTTTAATGAAGTTTTTCTTGAACTTTTTTTAGAACTCTTGTTGTTTTTTATTCAATGAATCATGATTTACGATATTTATTGTGCTTATACCATACAATAGACCAAGAGGTTAAGTTTGGGCATTGAAGTTGGGTAGTATAGCGATAGTTAGCTCCTAATGGACCAATACATATTCAGGTTTTTCCAAATAGTTAAAGAGAGATTTTGTCCATTTGTTTGGAATCGCCTATAGGAGTACTTAAGATCTGGTTAAATGGTTAGGGGAAGTTGGTGAATCTAGATATAGCATAATTGATTCTAATCCATTTCAATTAGAGTCAACTAATTACACCTTGAGAGAGGGTAATTAAACATTAGAAAATCTTGGATCAAGCATAATTGGATCAAGAACACAAGAGGGAAGTAAAAAAGGGATAAAGTAACTCCTAATCTTAAGCCTTGGTTAAAAAATTACTATACTTTATCTTAATTGGTTGTTTATTTTTAGTTTAGTTAATTTTAGTTTAATTTCCAATTTTTAATCATTTGTAACCATTTTCATAAACAAAGTACAACCTGAGTTGAGTGGTGACTAAACTCAATCTTTGTGGGATTGATATCCGTTTCCTTACTACAAGTTACGGTCTGTACATTCGGATATTGTAGCATAAAATAAGTTAGATAGTTTTGCAAATCATCAATAGTGACATTATCATACAATTACAATTAGCTTTACTAAAAATCCCATCGGTCATTCCAGAATAAAGCATATAGAAATTTAATATCATTTTGTTAAGGATCATGTTTAAAATGGGAATATCAAATTAGATTTGATGGATACAATGCATTTATTGGTCAATATTTTTGTTAAACAAAGGAGTGAGGATAGGATTTTCATTATTAAAAGAGGGTTAGGCAAGATAGATGGCCGTTCATTAGGACACTTATGTTTTTATTATGATATCAGTTTGTTTGTATTATTACAATTTGTTTGTAAGCTTCTCTTTACCATTTTGATTATTTTAAAAAGGGGAGGAGTCAACATTTGATATTACGTATTATTTAGTAGGAGTTTGAATTTTAAATGCATTTATTGCATAAACCTAGAGCGAGTCTTGTACCTTAACTAATTTAGAGGGAGTTTATTTAGGTGTGTAAAAATTGATTTTGAGATTGTAAAAATTACTTTGTAATATTTGAGTTGTAAAATTTGAAATTTCTCAAAGTTTTTAAATTTTGATTAACTTAGGGAGATTTTAATTAATTTTGAGAATTTTAATACTTATTAATTATTTTTAAGAGTTGAGTTTTTACAATATGACTGGATACATCATTATGATATTGCATTAAAAATATCTTTTTTGTTGTTTTGGATAATATTAAAAGTAGAGTATTTTTTAACAATTTCCTAAGTGTTGCTAAGTAAGTTTGAGTGGCATTTGAAATGTTTGGTGTTAATTTTAGGGAAGTTTTTAATATCATGTAGTTTTGTCATCATAAAAAAAGGGAGATTGTTGATTTAAAGGAGATTTCACCTTGTTTTCATTATCATAAAATAATCTTTACTTTAAAAGGTTTTTAAATATTGGAATGTTGAGAAAGTTGTTAAAAGGTGAGCCTTAGAGCCTTGGAGCTTAAGTAAAGCATCAGATCATTAGGTAGAAAAGTCCCAAATTTAAGGACTAATATAGAGTTTGAATAGGTTTAATATTGTAATTTTTATGTCAGTTTTATACTTGGTCTTATCATTTTATTTAAAAGAGATCAACTAATAAGTAAATGCATTCACAATTATTTAATTCAAGTACTTTATATAATCAAGAGAAAGTTTTGGGGTGATTTTAAAATGATCCTATGAATGAGTAAAAAAAATGTTGTAGGGAATTTTTTTGAAGTGTGTGAAATTTAAGAAAGTGTTTAAAGTGTTGGGAACTATTTTAGGTTAATTTAAATGTGATTTGAAGTGTTAGAAAATAGTTTATGTAGAGAATAATTAACAACCACTAATCAATCAACATATTTCATTTCATTTAACCTATTTAATTTAATTGATCAAGGGGTTCCTTTTTGAGCCTATAGGTCAACCAGTTATTGGTCAACTAATATATAGGATCAATGGACTGGTATATAGAGAATTACATTCCTTTGGGTAAAAACCAATTTTAAAATTAATGAAGTGAATTTTAATGTTGCAAAATAACCATAGAAGGCCAATTGGAATATTTTTCAATATAATTAAGAACATTAAGTAGTTTGTAATGAATCTAAGTGTTAAGAAACACATACAAGTGTAAACTAAAACATTTTGAGTGGTTTTTTGAAAATTTTAGTTGGGTTTTGGTGTAGTTATTGTATTTTTATGCCTTCATTCAAGAGTTTTCTTATCCATCTTTAAATACTTTGTGAATCAAGTAAGATAGCTTTTGAAGTGTATTTTATGTTGGCCCTAAATGACACCTAAGAGGAGGTGAATTAGGTTCTACTAAAATCTTAAGTTAGCTCACAAACAAAAAACTTACATTAAATTTTGAGAAGCTAAATAAAACAATTATGAAACAAATAATATGAAGAGTACTTGAGATTATTGAAAATATAATGAAAAATACAAACTTGAAAAATGTAACAACTTACAACTCCTTTTTGGCTCAAGGATAACCAATTATTAATTTTCAAGGCTCAAGAATAACCTTTAGACAAATTCTTTTTATTGGCTAAAAAATAACCTTAAAATAACAAAGTAATTTCTCACACGTAGAGAGAACACAAATCTCAGACAAACTTGATAAATAAACACTCTTAAACACGTATATACCTTAAACTCTCAAGACACTTGATCAAACTTGTTAAGCTCATATTCTGTGTAACAATGTTGTATATTTCTCCTCGCTTTCCCCATTTATTTATACTCACAAATAAGACTTATAGTCGTTGGAGCATTAATCAACCCTTTTGAACTGTTGTCTAATAGAAGTTTCTATTGTATATCTTTTCTATCTATTGGGCAAATATTCTATCCGTTGTGTAATGTGACCATTGCGCTCTGTTCAATCGACCGATCTTCTAAAATTGTTCATTCGGTCGACCGATAGCTGATGTTCAGTTAATCGATCTTCCTTCAGTCGACCATTCTTCATTCAGTCAGTTGATTTCCCCAAGACATTCATTCAATCGACCACTTTACATCATTCGATTGACTGATCCTTCTTCGGTCGGTTGATGCGTCCTTCAACATTGTAATTCGATCAACCAATCATCTGTATTCGGTCGATCGAATTTTGGTCTTCAGTAGCGTTAATATGTAATTGGTTAAGTAAGCCTCTTCTTCTTCAACATACCTATATTTAAACACACTTAAATAAAAAATATTTGTAGAAGGGGTGTTTTGTCATCATCAAAATTGGGTGAAACCTCCCTTGGTTCAATAATCTCTCCCTTTTTTATGATGACAAAAATAAAACCATTTAAAAAAATACATTTAGTTCAACATAATCAAATTTCAAGATTAAAATGATTTAATTCTCACTGACTCCCCCTTACTCCATGCATATGTAGCTCCCCCTAAAAACATGAAAACTCTTCTCACCCTTTTTGGAATCAACAGAAAAATTGTAAACATAATTGTCAAAGTGATAGCCCATCGATCATACCAATTTCTCTTCTAATGGTACAAAAATGATCTTCACACAATGGTTTAGTAGAGATATCCTCTAATTGATGTAATTTGTCAACAAATTCAAGTCCAATATCACCATTTTGCACATGATCGCGAATGAAATGATATCAAATTTCTATATGTTTAATCCTAGAATGCTGTATAGGATTTTTTCTCAAACAGATTGTACTTACATTGTCACACCGAATAGGAATTCAATCAAGATGCAAACCATAATCCCTAAGTTGTTGTCTAAGCCATAATACTTGAGTGCAATAACTATCGGTGGCTATATATTCAACTTTCGTTGTGGATAATGCAACAGAATTTTGTTTTCTACAAAAATATGAAACTAATGCATTTCCTAAAAAATGGAAAGCATTGGATGTATTTTTTTTCTATCCAACAAACTATTTGCATAGTAGACATCAGAATATCTAACCAAGTCTAAACATGCATTTCTAAGATATCATAGTCTTAAATTCAAAATACCATACAAATATTGTAAAATTCGTTTAACAGCTAACAAGTGTGATTCTTTAGGAGAGGATTGAAACTATGCACATAAATAAATATGAAACATGATATTTCGGTGACTAGAAGTTCAATATACTAAACTTCCAATCATACCTCGAAAAAGTTAAATATAATAAACTTCCAATCATACCTCGAAAGAGTTTGACATCTACCTCTTTTCCATCTTCATCTTTATTTAACTTAGTAGATGTGCTCATAGGGGTGCCTAAGGACTATGTTTGATCCATGCCAAACCGATTTAGAAGCTCTTGTGTAAACATTGACTGATTATGAAAATGCCATCCTTCATTTACTTGATTTGGAGTCCGAGGAAGAAATTCAATTATCTCATCATGCTCATTTTGAGCTCCCTACTCATACACTTAGCAAAATCCTGGCATAAGCATTCATTAGTAGCATATTAGGGGTTAAATTTATTGTATTTTTAGATGTTATTTGATGTGAATTTAACCCTATTTTAGTGCTTGAATGTTCTATTTATGTGTTATTATGTTTACTTTGTAGGAGGGAGCTTAAATATGAAGATTAGAGTCAAAAGATGGAAGTTTTTGTCAAAATTAAACCATAAACAAGCCCTTGGCAGGGTCACATTTCTCATTAATGGCACCCTGACAAGGTCACGTTAATATATGAGCAGGGTGTTATTATTGTTGAACAGGGTGCTATGAATGAACGTGCAACAGTAATTTTTGACTTAAATCTTCAACATTTACGGCTTTTCTTCTTCCTCCCCTTGCGGCTGCTTAATCCCTATATAAAGGGACCTCTCCCAAACATTTTAGGCATCAATTCTAGGATAAAAAAAACTTAGTTTTCAGATCAAAGTAGTCTTATGTTGTTTTTCATTTCTTTCTTTTATAATTTGAGTTTTTCAATTTCTTTGGAGTTCCAACAACACTAGTCACGAAGTTTTGAGTTAGAATACCATCTGGGGATGTGATTTTGTTTAGTCTAAACTCTTAACTTTGTGTATTATTGTTGTTATTTTGAATTAATCAAAGTATTGTGGCTTAAGTTATATTTATCATATGCTTTGATTAATTGTTATGCTTAATGTTTAATTTCAGTTAAGTTATTATGCTTAATGTGTTTATGGATGGTTAATTGTGTTACTTTATGATTAATGTACGATTAGAGAATTAATGTCCTGATTGATCACTTAGGATATTGCCTTTAGGTAATCTAGAATCTACCAGTCTCTACTTAGGTTATTAGAATAGTCAATAAACAACGTGGTTTAAATCAATGAACAAACCAAAGATTGGTTAATCATGAGAGTAGTAGTCTTAGATTAGGATACTTTAGGACTAGACATCATACGCTTTAAGCCTATTACCTAAGTCTGAGGCATAACCAAACCCTAGGATAGGACCAATAGAGATAAGTCAGTGTCTTAA
>JAOXYD010134499.1:0-10882 GCA_028565735.1 Pinacopodium congolense | reverse complement strand
TAAATATTTAAATAATAAAATAAGATTGAAATAACATTAAAAAGCATATGAAAAATTAATAAATTTCAATCTTATCATGGCCTATCTTTGGGGTAAGTGAACTTCTTTAAGAAACCATGTGTCTTGCCTTCTCTTCTCTTTCTTTACTTATTACTTGTTGTGCATTAACAGTTTGGCATTCACTCTTGCATATCTCATTAAATTAAATTAGTTAAGTGTTAAGTTTAAATTCCACAAGAAAGTTTTTAACACTCAATTCACCCCTCTTTTTAGTAGCTTTAGGGTTTAGAATCATAAATGTTAAATTAATTAATTCATTGATAACCTTAATTTTGACTGAATAATTGGAATTATTAGAAACAATCTTGAACTCGTATACAGTAATTGAATCTTTCTAGGATAGGTTTTTAACCTTTATTTTTCTTAATTCACCATTTTAAATTCTCTAGATTTTAGTAATCCAAGTGACCTAGTACTTGCATTATTTCCACGTGGGATCGATATTTGGATTTTCAATTGAATCCACTTTATTACTTGTTGACTAATGCACTTGTCATAATAGTTAGTCTTGAATCAATTGAGAAATTATATATTAAAAGATAGATTTATTAGACCTTATTTAGTTTCAAACTGATTGACAGTAAGTTTTTGGCGATATTGCCATGAAGTATATAATGATACTAGGAACATATTAGTATTAGTTGCTCTAGAGTTTATTTTATTACTTATGCTATTTTCTTTATTATTTTTTATTTTTATTTGATGCTTAACTTTAGAATTTTCTATCTTTTTTTCATTTCTTTTTTTGTTGTTGATATAATGGATATTTTAGTGACTTCTTTAGTCATTAAGAAGATGTGGGGGGTAATAGGTCCATTTGTTAGTGATATGAGCCTAAAGTTGACTAGGGATATGACTAGATGAACCATATAGATCAATTTGATAATACCTATATCCTTAATTCTGATGATAACCCTGACTACACTTAATTTAACCAATATTATTTTAAATAAACTTCACATTTTTATCAATAGTATTTGAAGAGCTTAATGATGATTACACCTTTAGTTGGATGGATCACCTTGATTATTCTTAGCTTAATAAAGCTACATTTGAACAATATTTATCTAGTTAGCCTCAATTTGAACAAGACAAGCAAACCATGGAAGAAATTCTATAATTAATTAGGAGGCCTAATCTTAAAGAGCCAAGTAAGATAGAAAAGGTTAGTTCTGAGCCTACACTAGCTTATAGTGAAGTAATTTTAGAAGCTGTTGAGGTAGAGACTAATAAAGATCAGAGGGTTGAAAGTAAGGTTATTAAGAAATCTAAGGTAGCATTTGAGAGCATAGATTTCATAGGTATTTTAGCTTTTAATCCTAGGTTGAGAGTTGTGTACCCAAACTTTTCATCATATTGCTTTATTCAAGGAGCACTTAAGAATTCAAAACTCTATTAAGTTGTATAAGAACCCTTCCAAAGTTTGTTTGACATTATTTAAAGGATAAAGCAAAGATGTAAGGTGTTGAACCTAGGAGGAGATTGAAAATTCTCTAATCTAATCCTAGGATCTAGCTAAAAGACTTTAAAGAAGCACTTGTTAAGAGGCAACCTAACTACAGAAGTAGAATGGCATTTCCTTAGTATTTCTCTTTATTTAAAGTGATTTTGGAGTGTTTCATTTAGCTTGGTGTGCTTTCCTTAGTATTTCCCTTTATTTGGAGTTATTTCTTTAGTTTTTATGTTTTAAAAAACCCCATTCTTAAGCAAATTAATGAATAATATTCTTAATTTTATTAGCCTTTGAGTTAGGGTGAAATTCACTTGAAAATAGGTTAAACAGACCATTAATGCTTATTTGATAACCCATCGTTGATGGCCTGTTCAACTCACCTTGATTTTCATTTTTTGAACCATCAATAGTAGATAGCAATGGTGCCATTAAAAGATCCAGCAATCATCATTTATCTTCATGATAGGCATAATGTAGTGTCTTTTTGGCATAAACCTCCAATTTCCTTCTTCTTTCTTTCTTCCCTCTTAGTTGCTGTCTAACACCTCAGACCACAGTTTATCACTATTCTAACCTTATTTTCTCTTTAATCTCCATTTTTATGGCTTTCATCTCCATTTCTTCTACTCCACCCATTTTTATCATCATTTTGTCATTATTCTTCCATTTTGACTAAAAAAATTTGAAAAAATCTTCCCTTCCCCACTATTCATCACTGCAAAACAATTCTTATTCATTTCTCTCATTTTCTTGCTCTATTGATCTATATTTTGATACCAATAATTTCCTTGTGTCAACAGCTTTATTTTGGTATTATCTTATAGCCTAAGACTCTGGCCCTTGATAAAGGAATATTCTGGTGACGACGAGAATATTCATGTGATAGTGACTGGAAACTTTCTAATTAAATTTGACAATTTCTCGCTCTCTTCAGCCATTATTTAGCACAATTTATAGTCAAATCGTGCATAAATCACACACAAGAGCATTTTTATCATTTAAGAGACTCAAATTTGATGATTTTGCCTCACTTCCCGATATAATGCGAACTAGTTTGATTCTCACAAAGAGAATGACATTATAATAGAGCAATCAGTGGCACCAGCACTTGATAGCAAGTTTAAAATTTTAATGCCTTTGGAGCCTTAAGTTAGGAGCCCATTATGTCCAAAGCAGACCTATACTATCCTCATCTATTTCATGAGTTCTTCACAAACATCGAAGAAAAGGCGCATTCCAATATCATCAAGCTCAAGTCAACTATTAGAGTTACCACAGTTCTTGTTATGTATGAATTCATTTCAAATCTATTAGGAGTACTCGATAAAGGAGACATTTTTTAAAAGAAAAAGATACATTTCATGGAAATTCAGTGTCATTTGATCTCTTGTTTTCAATTGTTATTGCATGTAATTCCCTAAGTCTTGTTAAAACCAATCCTTGAGTGTATACCACTTAACATTTAAGGGTAATTGCACATAATTTTGATCCTTCTTAGTGGTAATGTCACCTCTAGGGCTAGCAGGTTGAATGAGGCTTAATTTAAAGATGCATAAATTCTGTAAAAGATGGTGCGCGGATAAGGATCGAGTTGCAATCTTCCGTTATCTGGGTTCATCATCGTTTCCATGAGGGAGGTTATTCAGATGCAGTGATTGAGAAAATTTTTTTTCTTCCCATGCTTGTTAATTATGATCTTTAGGATCTTGATCTTCAATTTGTAGTAACATCTACGTTATATATAGACGACATCTCTAGGCTTTAAAATAAATCAATTATTAGCATAATACACATTTCTTTTAGTAGTTTTCATATCATAGTTAGTTTAGGTTGATTTTAGTTAGTTTTTCAATTCAATCCTTTGTAATCAGAGTTTCCAACTTATTTCAAGTTTCTAGCGGCTGCATAACATGATTTAGAGCTAGATCACAATATGGGGATATGATTTGGTGACATTTGAACTCTTAATTTCATGTTATATTATTATTATTATTATTATTATTATTTTGAATTAAACAAAGTTATGTTGTTTAAGTTATATATTTCATGTTCTTAGATTAATCTCATGTTCCAATTTAATTTTCAATTAAGTTCAAGTTGTTATATGATTTAATTCAAGTTTTATGAGTTCTTAATGGTTATATTAACTTGGTCATTTAAGATAAAGTCATTAGATAACTAAAAAATTGATTCTTATCTCTTTAGTTATTGGAAAGATCAGTAAAAAACATGGTTTAGATCAGTGAATGACCATTCTTTGATTAATTATGAGCGTGCTCATTTTGAAACAAGGAACTTACGATTAAATTTCCTCATCATTATGCCTGTTACCTAAGTCTACCGAAAGACCAAATTTTAGGATAGTACCAATAGAGACAAGGCATTGACTTAACCATAGTTGTTCCTTTATTCAGTGAAGATACACTATAACAGGCATCATAAATGTTAAATTAATTAATTCATTGATAACCAGAACCTTGACTAAATAATTGGAATTAGGAAAAAATATCTCAAACTCCTTTACATTGAATAAAGAATTTTAAGATAGGTTTGTAATCTTTAAATTTCTTAATTTACCATTCTAAGTTCTCTAGATAGTTGTAATCTGAGTGACTTAGTACTTGTGGTATTTCCTAATGGGATCGATATCTGGACTTTTAATTGAATCCACTATATTGCTTCTTTACCAGTTCATTTGTCGTAAAAGATGTTCTTAAATCAATTTTTGAATTGTATGTTAAAAAATAGATTTATTGGAACTCATTCAGTATCAAACCAATCGACAACAATAATCACTCTTACCTTGATCTTTGCTTCCTATTCCTTTAGTAAGGATCGTAAATTTTTTTTAACACGTTTAACATTTGAACATGACTTTCCTAAACCCTTTAAGGCATTTATGAAAAACTTATAATATATGTGAAATTCATGAGCCGATTTACACATGGAATCTCTATTGAATTCATTCCTATTTAATGCAAAAAACAAAATATGAATAACTTTTCTATTTAAAGAAACTAGTATCTCACAGTCTAAATTTCATTCCTCCATCACTTTAGGCACTATTTGATCATTTATATTCTTAAAGAGAATGTATGGCCCCTTAGTCGCAATATCCCACAACATAACATTTTCAGCCTTAAGGAAAAACTTCATCCTAGTTTTCCAATATAAGTTGTCATTCTAATCAAAGAAGGGTGCCCTATTAATGATTTTCCCCTCTTGACTAGACGTACCTATCAAGTGTGCCATATAAGATCTTTTTCTCAAATAATTTTTTAGATAATAAACACACTCAAGGGAGTCAAGCTTTGATATCAATTTTAAGCCCTAAAGGCCCTCAAGAGGGTTGCAATTTTGTAAACTAATTAAAATATTCCACCAAAACCAATTTCAAAGGAAGTAATAACTAAATCAATATTCAACCTAGTACGATATGAAATGTAAAAGCTAATAAAATAATAATATAAATAAAGATTGAGCAACATAATAAGCAACAATAAAGCATGCAAGTTTGAGAGGACAAACAAATGATTTTTATAGTAGCTTAGCCGAATCACTTAGGCATAGATCTGCTTCCAACACTTAATGTTGGATTTTCACTAATCAAATCTTCCTTAAGGTGAAGAGAAACCTTTAAAAATTACATCTTCTTTATAGAAGGTGAAGAGCAACCTTTAAGAACTCCTTTTAAGATACAAAGCCTTTACAAATGAATTAATAATCCCTTTTTTATTAATAATATACACCTAAAAAGGTGTTTCACTAAAAACATAAAATACAAAGGGTTCTAATGCTTTCAAAAAGCAAATAAGTGATCAGTGACACTCTTGAAAGTTTAAACAAACAAACTGTGGCAAATTTGAAGCACCAAAAATGATTTAATATGGTGAATGATGATGTAGAAAGTGAAAAGCACCTATTCTGGACAAATTTGATGATTATACATTTTGATGCTTTGAAATAAAGAAATATGCCTATAAAAATTCATTTATATGATCAGTGACCCCCTTGAGTGCTTAAAAAAACTAAATGTAACAATTTTAAAGCACCAAAATCATATTTAAATGTTGAAATATGAGTGTAAAGGATGAAACACCCAAATCTAGGCAGTTTTGATGGATATGAATATATGAGCTTAAAAATAATGAAATTGAACTCAAAATAAGAAAATAAATGATCAATGAAACTTTTGAATAATAAAAAAAAACTGAAAGAAACAATCTTGCAGCTCCAAAAACTTAAATAAAATAACAAATTTGAAGATGAATAATTAAGAGCATAAAAGGAGGACAACTTTGGTGATTTTGTATTTGATAGCATGAAACAATAATCAAATGGCATAAAGGTTTTTATGAAAGCTTTTAAAAGTTTTTATATGGTGTTAGTATATTTAATGGCTGCTAAAAATCCAAACTATCATTATGTAGGTTAAATTTTAGTTAAATATGAGGGTTATAACTTTAAAAAAACTAGTTATTGGACATTAACAGTGGTTTCTGGGTTTTCCAATGACGTCATTTGTCTTCGAGACAAACTGTCATTGTAGTCATCAAGATAGCATCATTGATGAAATGTAACTGCCATTGATAACCCACTGTTGAACATCCAAAATGCAAAAAAATGATGCAAACCAATTCTAAAACTCTTCAAACATTTTACTATCAACAATTATAACTTCATCAAAGTTTTAAAGTATAATTTAAATTTGTACGCAAGTTCCAATTGACTCAATAACTTCAAACATCAAAATTAATTTATATGATAATTTATGGAACTTTTAAAACTTACGAATGTATGAATTCCAATTTAGAGCCTTTTGATGAATTGAAATTAAAATGAAACTTTCAAACAAGGTCTAAGCTACAAATACAGGGTCTTTAAGCTACCCTATCTCTTGTTTTTTTCATTATCTTCAATTTTGGCCTGCAACCACAAACTTTCCATATCTAATTCATGCAACAAAAATATTTATCTTTTTGAAGCTTACAACAAAAGTTCAATCATTATTAGCATCCATAAATATTTTATTAGGAAAAGAAAAAAACATTCCAAAACAACAATTTCATAATATAAACATAACTAAACATCATATATCTTTAAAATCATAATTGTAACAAATGCTACCCCTTAGTTTATCCATTAAAAACCAACTCAAGCACCCCCTAAATATATAAGTTGATACCTTTGGAAGCAATTCATATAGGGAACACAAAGGCACATGTTGTATAGACATTATGAATATTTAGGCTCAAAAATCATATGTTATGCATATTTTTCAATGAAATTATGATAGGATTGAAATATGTTGATTTTTCATATGCATTTGAAAGTCATTTCAATTCTATTTTAGTTTTTAAATGTTTAATTTATGTTCCTTTTGGATTTTCATGCAGACTTAATTATGGAATGCAAATATAAACTAAAAGCATGAAGTTTGGAGGCTAAAGAAGAAAAATAAACAAAACGTAAAAGCTTTAAAGAGTGGAGAAAAATGGCATAGTAAAAGAAAATATTTAAAGGTGGAGACAAAGAGTTTAAAGAAAATCTTTCCAAGAAGTAAGCTTGATAAAGTACAACATTTAAATCTTTCCATTTATAAGGGAAATGAAGACAAGACAAATATTTAAAAGTTTTAAGCATTTAGTAGCCAAAAATGTATTATAGGAGAGCTTTTCAACTTGGCATAAAACGGCAACACAACTATCAATAAGGGGAGAATTTTGTAAGCTTGGAAAGAAAGTAAAGGGAGCAACGTTTTAATGTGTGGAAAACAAAAGCTCTTAGAAGCTTTAAGGAATGAGTGAAATGGTAGCAAATTCGTGGAAAAAATCTACTCATGCGCAACCCTAATGCTAGAATAATAAAAAATCACAAAAGCAAAACATGAAGGAATGGTCAACACTAGATAGAGGGGAGCTACAGAAACATTATTAGAGAGACAAGTGAGGAGCTGTAAAAACGTGATTGGAGGGAGGGTTGACTTCATTGGAGTTAAAGACACCAAAACTTTTAAAGCTGCAAAAATAGCTTGATAAGTGGAGGAGCTTTCCACTTAGAGAGTTGATTGTTGAAGCTGGGAAAATGGGAGCTCTTACTTGAAAAATTCAACAGAAAAAATGTAATAGAGTTGCTATAAAAATGTGGAGCATGGAGCTAAGGACCACCGGCGTAGAGCTTGGTGCTTGGTGGAGCCTTCCTTACTTTCCAGGAGATGTAGCATGTCCACAACCACCATTTTGCATTTAATCTAAATTATTTCACTGTTCATACCACCTTTTAGCTTCTTGTTTGTTAGCATTAGTTTCCTTGTATTTTTTTCCCATGCTTTCTTTTCTTCATGTTTGAATGTTCTTGATTTTCATTTTCAATTGCTTTGCTTTGTTATCCGAATGCTTGGTCAGTTCATGTGTTTTGCTTTCTTATGTATTGACCTTTAGAGTTTTATGTATTGACCTTTAGAGTTTTATGGTATTATGTTATCTTTATTAAGTTTTATTTCTTAAGTATTCATTTATGCTTGATGTCTTTAGTTAATTTATGTTTGGTAATTACTTTTTATGCTTGTTCTTATGATTTTAATTGTTTATATTTCAATTTTTTCTTAACATTTAGGTGTTGAATTTTTTTTTAAGTTTTAGTTTTAGTTTAGATGAATTAAGTTTTATTCAATTAATTAATATTTTAAATAAATTGTGTTTGTATTAGTTTAGGTATTAATTTGGGTTTTTAATTCTCCAACCTTAGTTTAATTTAGTTAAGTATGGTTTGTATTTATTTAATTTGTGTTTTGCTTAATTTAAGTATATGTGCTTAGTTTCTTAGGGGTTTTGAAGGTATTTTAGGGAGGAAAAGATAACTAATTGTGAGAATAGAGTTCTTTTTTATTGATTTGGTGTTTTTAGGCTAGGTCGGTTTGAAATCCTGGTTAAAGGTCATGAATTAGGTACTATCTTTATACTTGATCATCCTTTAGGTAATTTTTTAATTTGAACCCTAGGATTGAGCAAGTGATACATAATTGTCCTTGTCAATTTCCAAAAAGTAGCAATAGGTTAGTTAGATTTGTTTGGATACTTAACCAACTAGCCTAGGGTTCCATACCTTTCGATTACACTTTTTGAGCTTGCGATTTAGTAACCTAAGTTAGTCATTCCTTAATACTTAGTGTTGCTATGCCATTAAATCTAGAGAACTTGTTTTAAGTTGTTACGTAGTTAAGGGTATTTCTAAAGCTTGTTAGATCTACCTATTTAAGAGGAACTAAGGGTTTGAGAGTTTGTTCAAACCTATAGGCTATCATCTTAGCTAGATCACCTTTTATCTAAATTCAAGGATTCATAGTTATCCTAGAATCCCTACAACACCTTCGACACATTTCTTTGCTATTATTGTTTGTTTATTATTATTTTTCTTTGTTTCCATTTTTATTATTTTTATTGCATCTTAGTTATGTTAGTTATTTTTATGTTCAGGGGTTTTTGTTTTTGTTTTTTTTTCACAACATTAGAAGTAGCAGTACCCCTTACATCCATGTAGATTCGACCCTATCTCACTGTAGTTACATAGTTAGGTTTAATTAGGCTTATTATTTGATAGCTTGAGATAGACTCATTAAATTAGATGTTATGCATATTTAGCAAGAAAAACATATATTATGCATTAAATTTCAAAATACGTCAAAAAATCAAGGAAATTGAAAAAAATTCACAAAATTCACAAATGTGCTTATAAGTGCAAAAACTTGTCATAAACATAGTTTGAAAAATGTTTTTCATAAGACTCACATACTAATATCACATAAACTTTATCCCCCTCTTTTTGACATCATTGAAAATAATTAAAATATATGTAGGAGGTTAAATTTAGGTCTAAAAAAATGCAAGAAGACATAAGTTAAAGTATAAAAACCGTGCATAAACACACATCTTTCATATTGAATTGCCATAAACCATAAGAAAGAAATTGGATTTCATTTAGGTTGCAATTGTCCGACCGACGGGAAGTAAAGTAAGAGTGGCGGTAAGGCTTTCTTTTATAGTAGTGAAGTTAGGACGAGCCAAGTATGTAGATGAAAGTAACCAATAAAACAAGCTTCAAAAGTCTGTTACCTGGTAATCCTTTATAAAGCCTTTTTTTTGCTAAATCGGATGTAAATCTCTTAGTGTTCCCATTAGAGAATTGAATGAAAATCAAATTAGATTGGTTTGGTGAATATGTTGGCTAATAGGTGTTTTGCATCTGCAAGCTCTAATTTTATATCACGATGTTGCACATGATCTTTAATAAAATGGTATCTTATCTCAATCTGCTTTGTCCTTAAATGTTGAATTAGATTCTTTTTTACGCAAATGGAACAATTGTTATCACCTTATAGGGATTTTGGTAACCTTCATGCAATAATTTCTAAGTTGTTACCTAAGATAAAGCATTTGTGTAAAATTAATACTATCTATTACGTACTTCACTTCGATGGTGATGGAGCCATCGAATTTTACTTCTACATTTCTTAAGAATTGATAAGTTTCATATGTACTCTTTCTATCTAATAAATAATCGACATAATTCGCATTTGAATGGCCAACTAAATCAATGAAATCGTTTTTAGGATACCTCAAACATAAAGACGATGAACTAACTAAGTACGTTAAGATCTTCTTAACAGCTCACAAATGAGACTCTTTAGGACTTAATTGGAACATAGCACACAAAAATACATTGAAAATAATATCTAGTCTACAAGTAGTAAGATGCAACAAAATACCTGTCGTACCTATATAAAACTTGTATTGTATTGGCTTTTATTACTCATCCTTGTTCAACTTAGTAATAACACTAAAGGTCGTTACTAATGTTTTTTCTTGATCCATAACAAACCTCTTAAGCAACTTCTTAGTATCTTGATATGAATGAATTTTGTTATATTTTTATATGTTATTATATTTGACTTCATTCCTATTTTTAATGTAAAAGTAATCAATTTGTGTTATATTATACTTAATGATAGGTTTATTATCTTAACAAAAAATTTGGATCAAAGCATGAAGGTTTTGAAGTAAAATTGAGAAGAAGTGTTTGTAAAGGGAAGCTTTAAAAGCTTTGGAAAAAAGGAGCCAAAAATATTATAAAAGGAGCCAAAAATGTTTATTCAAGAACCAAAGCTTAAAGCTCTTAAGGAGGTGGCTGCACATTAAAAGAAAGCACGCTAAAAATTGTTGGAATGGAACTTTAAAATGCAATAGCTTATAGCATCTGGGGAGCCAAGAGAGACCATCAAAAAGACACCACACAAGCACTTGGAACTCTTCCCTTACATGAAATGCAATAGCTTAGGAGGTGTCGCAAGCATCAAAATGCACAGCATGGGAA
>JAOXYD010134488.1:0-10882 GCA_028565735.1 Pinacopodium congolense | reverse complement strand
CTTGTTTTAGTTTGTATAATCTTATTGGTTTTTTATCATCTTATTTGCCTTATTTGTTTATTTTCCTTTGTTTATTATTTTATTTAATTTTGTATGCATATTTAGGGACAAAATCCCAAGCCAATAGACCTTGATCTAGAACTTAAGCGCACATTGAGAAGGAAAAAGAAAGAAGCTCGAATGACTATGTCTGATCCTTTAGAGGTAGGAACATCAACCTGTAAGGATGGATCCTATAGAACATGTTATGTTAGACCTCAGGAAGAAAATCGAGAACCAACTATAATAGACTTAGCATTGGGAAACAGAGGTAGATCTATGACTAGCATCGTTCAGCCCATAGCCACTACAAATAATTTCAAAATTCCATATAGTATTATCTCTATGGTTAGGTCCTCATAATTTGGAGGTTAAGCTTTAGAAGATCCCAATGAACATTTGCAAAATTTCCTTAATTCTTATGAACTTTTCAAAAGCAATAGATTTTTTTATGATGAAATTAGGCTAAGGCTTTTTCCCTTTTCTCTTAGAGATAAGGCAAAAGTCTAGTTATCAACACTTCATTCTAGTTCTATTACTACATGGGATTGGTTAATGAAGTTATTCCTAACTAATTTCTTTTCATCTGCTAAGATAGCAAAGATGAAGACTGAAATAAGATCTTTTGTGTAGCATGAAAATGAAAGTCTATATGAGAAATGGGAAAGATTTAGAGAGATGATTTCTAAGTGTCCTAATCATGGATTTAGTGTATGGCAGTAAGTAGATGTCTTCTACCTTGGATTAACCCCTTTAACTCGTAACAACATTGATACTGCGGTTGGAAGTAATTTCAAGTGTAAAAATGTGACTAATGCCTACAATCTCATTGATGAAATGGCTAGAAATAATTTTTAGAATAATTTTGAATGACACCCAAGAAAGCCATATGGTGTTTGTGTGATTAATAACACAGTAGCTCTTACAACTTAAATGGAAGTATTGAATAAGAAGTTGGATAGTCTAATGAGTGGAGCTAGTAGTAGTTCTCATAAAGTAAAATGTAAAAGTTGTCGTAGTACCTCCTATATATCATTAGAGTGTCGAGAAGATAGTATTTTTTCATAAGAACCAGAAAAAATTAATATGTTAGAAATTTCAATAGACCAAGAGAAAATCCTTTATCAAACACTTATAATCCTAGTTGGACGAACCATCCAAAATTTTAATAAAGCAATAACTAGAGCTATTAGCAACCATCATAACAAATTCAAGCCAACCCTCAAATAGTCATTCCACTTGACTTTAGAGACAACTGATCTCAAAGAGATTCGCTCAGTTTTGAATAGACAGTTTTTAAGTACATTTAATTTAATAAGCCTTAAATGTAAAATCATGAGGCTTCAATTAAGAATTTGGAGGCTCAAATTAAAAAAATTGCATAACTCTTACGGGAGAGGCTACATGATAATCTTCCAAGTACCACTGAAGCCAATCCTAGAAAGCATGTTAAGGCAATTATCTTAAGAAGTGGAAGAGAGATTGAGAATGAAAGGAATAAGGTAGAAGAGAAAGGAAGGTAAGTGTTGGTGGAGAGTGAAAGTTTAGAGAAGCCACTTAAGTTGTTTACTGATCCAAATGTACAATCGTATAAGCTTAGGATACCATACCCTCAAAGGTTGAAAAATACACACCTCGATAAGGGATTTGAGAAATTCTTGGAGATGTTTAAGAAGCTTTATATTAATATCCAATTTGCTAAGGCAATTGATCAGATGCCTTCATATGCTAAATTTTTAAAGGAAATACTGTCCAAAAAGAGAAAATTGGAGGAGTATGAGAATGTAAAGCTAAGGCCTTGTTTAGATTTTTTATTTTGGTTTCCTATTTTTCTAAACGCAAAAATTGATAAAGAAAACACACTAATACAGCATAGAAATTAAAAAAGAAAGCAAAACAACCAACATAAAAACATAACAACCATAACAAAAAATTGAAACCCACAATTTAACTAAACATCCCTTAAATGAAAATTGTTCTGCTATCCTATTAAAGGAGTTACCTCCAAAGCTCAAGGACCTTGATAGTTTCACCATTTCTTGTACAATTGGTAGTTTACAAATTGATAGGGCTCTAATGGATTTTGGAGTAAGTATTAATCTAATGTGCTTATCCATTTTCAAGAAGTTAAGATTAGAAGAACCCAAACTGACTACAGTTCTATTACAACTTGTTGAGTGATCTGTAACCTATCTAAGAGGGATCATTAAGGATGTTTTGGAGAAAGTTGATAAATTTATTTTCCTTGTTGATTTCCTAGTCTTAGATATGGAAGAAGATAACATAGTTCCCATTGTCTTGGGAAGACGATTCATAGCGATTGCTAGAGCACTGATAAATGTACATGAAGGAAAGTCTATTCTCAAACTTTAAGACGAAGAGATTGAGTTTAAAGTTTTTTTAGCAATGAAGCATCCCTTTGCCTTGGATTCATGTAACTTCATTGGAGTTAATTCTATGTGGGATGATCCGTTCGAGAATCTTTATTCAAATCCATTGAAAAAAGCATTGATTCATTCAAGTTCTTTCTAAATAGAGGAAGAGGAAGTCAAAGAAGTATTGGAGGAATTATAAGTTGGAAAAGGGATCTCTGGTTGGATTCAATCTAGAAAGTTTGAGCATTTATATAGGCCAATTCAATCACTTACAAAACCATCAATTGGGGATCCTCCAACTCGCGAACTAAACCTCTTCCTTCACATTTGAAGTATGTATACTTGCCTATAATTATTTTGTCATTGTTAATAGATACGATGGAGGAAAAATTCTTAAGAGTTCTTAGAGAGCATTAGAATGTTATAGGCTAGACCTTGATTGACATAAAAGTGTTAAGTCCTTCCATTTGTATTCATAGGATATTTATAGAAGAAGGAAGTAAACCTTTGATCCAACTGCAACGTAGGCTTAATCTAAATATGAAGGAAGTAGTTAAGAATAAAGTAGTTAAACTCCTGGATGCTGGTATTATCTTTCCAATATCCAACTCTTTATAAGCTAGTCCAATTCAAGTAATACTAAAGAAAGGAGGAACTATTGTAATGAAGAATGATCAAGAGGAACTCATTGCCACAAGAAAATTAATTGGATGGCATATGTGTATTGATTATCGTAAATTGAATGATAGTATACAAAAGGATCACTTTCCTTTACTCTTTATAGATATAGTAATTGAGAGATTGCTTGGGCATAGTTTTCATTGTATTTTAGATGGATACAGTAGATACTTGAAAATTCATGTTGCTCTTAAGGATTAGGAAAAGACAACATTTACTTATCCCTACCATACCTTTGTATATAGACGCATGCCTTTTGCCTTATGTAATGCTCCTGCCACTTTCCAATACTATATGATAGCATTTTTTGTGGACATGATAGAAACTTGCATTGAAGTGTTTATGGATGGCTTTTTAGTATTTAGAACATCATTCGATGCGTATTTAGAGAATGTAAATAAATTTTTGAGAAGATGTTAGGAGACCAACTTAGTCTTGAACTTGGAAAAATGCCATTTTATGGTACAAGAGTGCATAGTTTTATGTCATAAGATCTCTAGTAAGGGTCTAGAAGCTAACCCAGTAAGAGTAGAAGTTATTACTCAACTTCCACCACTTAATTCAGTTAGAGCAATTCGTAGTTTTTTTTTAATATGCTAGATTCTACAGGCGCTTTATTAAGGACTTCTATAGTGTACGTGTTCTTTTCAATTATTGAAGGAGAAGCTCACTAGTGCACTTATTTTAGTATCACCTGATTGGTCTCTTCCGTTCGAATTTATGTGTAAATCAAGTGACGTTTCAGTTGGTGCAACACTTGAGTAATGACAAAGAAAAATTTTCTATCCAATTTATTATGCAAGTTGTACTCTAAATGATGCTAAAAGGAATTACAGAACCATTAAGAAGGAAATGTTAGTTGTGGTGTTTGCTTTCGACAAGTTTCGGTCCTACTTAGTGCTTTTAAAGGTTATAATATATACAGACCATTCTACCCTGAAGTACTTAATGAACAAACTGGATGTTAAACTATATTTAATTCGATGGGTTCTCCTATTATAGGAGTTTGACATTGAAATCAGAGATAAGAAAGAAAGAGAAAATTTTGTAGCAGATCATTATCTCGCTTGGATGAAATAGAGATGGAAAAAGAAGAAGACCAAGACATTAAGGAGGTTTTTCTTGAAGATCATTTGCTAGCCATGCTTACCTTATCTTGATATAAGGACATAATAAATTATTTGTCTCGAAATGTTATACCTCCTAAATTCTCGTACTAATAGAAGAAAAAATTATTTTCTAAAGTTAAGAGATATATTTGGTACGACTCTTTTCTTTGCAAGATATGTGTTTATGGAATAATTAGGAGATGTATTCTTACTGAAAAAGTATCTTCCATTTTAAGTCATTGTCATTCAAGAGAGAGTGGAGGACACTTTGGGGCTACTAGGACCGCACATAAGGTTCTGAAGTATAGTTTCTATTGGCCTATATTGTTTAAAGATGCATTTCACTATGTTAAGTCTCGTGATAATTGTTAAAGGGTCGAAAATATCTCTCAGAGACATAAGATGACACTAAACCACATTTTAGTTTGTGAAAATTTTGATGTTTGGTGTATAGATTTCATGGAAACCTTTCCCTTCGTCATACTCCAATCAATATATTTTAGTGGCTGTGAATTATGTGAGTAAATGGGTTGAAGCATAAGCACTTCCAACTAATGATGTAAGAGATATAGTTCAATTTCTAAAAAAGAACATATTCGCTCGATCTGGGACACTTGGAGCAATCATAAGTGATGGGGGAACACATTTTTGTAATAAGCAATTTGATTCCCTTTTGACTAAGTATCGTGTTACCTATAAAAGTTTCTACACTTTATCATCCTAAAATTAATGGTCAAGTTGAGATTTCAAATTAAGAAATTAAGAAAATTTTGGAAAAATCCGTTAGTTCCTTAAGAAAGGATTGATCTCTAATGTTGGATGATGCTCTGCGAGCTTATCGAGCTGCATATAAAACATCCATAGAAATGTCTCCTTTCAAGTTGGTATATGGAAAAGTTTGTCATCTACTTGTTAAGTTGGAACATCGTGCCTATTTTGCTATTAATTTTCTTAATTTTTACTCATAGAAAGTTGATGAGTAAAGGCTTTAACAATTGAATAAGTGGGATGAATTTCACCTAGGTGCTTATGAAAATTGAAAATTATAAAAGGAAAGTGTCAAAAGATGGCGTGATAAGCATATCATTCAAAGAGAACTTAAGGTATATGTCAAAGTTTTGGTTTATAGTTTAAGATTGAAGATATTTCTAGGTAAATTGAGATCAAGGTGAATAGGCCCATATAAAGTGACTAAGGTTTATTCATTTGAAACAATTGAAGTCACTAATGGTCATTCAACATCCAAAGTATATGGATAAAGAGCAAAATTTTACGTGCTTAGTCAAGTTGAGGAGTCTGTGGAGACTCTTTCAATTTTTAATCCTGATTGACTAGGAATGATCCTCTTTAGGTAGTTAATTGTGTGTGCATTTATTTTATTTTGTGTGGTAGGATTTAATTTTAATGTTTGAAGCTCTTTTAGGTGTGTTTATTTAGGTTTGGTATAATTTCCTTAGTTTTTCCTTAGTTTTTAGTGTGTTTAATTTGAATTTTGAGTGTTTTGAATTTTATTTCTAAGGCAAATTGATGAATAATCCATTGAATTTTGTTAAGGCAGGGTTTAAGAAGAAATTTGATATAAAATATAGTTGAAAATTAAGAGAAAATGAATCAATAGAACCAATATGTGAGTCTGCTTTAACCCCCGTATTGGTCTATTGACCTCTATATTATTACCCAGTTTTAGGACTAATACGATGGGTTCAATATGGCAAGCTCAGCCTGTATTGCTTCCTAGTCCACTGTATTTCTTTAAAAGCACAACATTAAAATGTTGTGTTTTGGTTCAAAAATGGTAGACAATCTCTTTCCCTCTTCTTAAGCCAAACTCCTCCCTTTTCTCTCAAATCCCTAATTCTTACTTGTTTTTACACCAAAATGAGTTTTCTTGGTGTCATTTTGTCAGAATTTTCATCCCCTATCCATTTCCAACATCAAATCACTCAAAAAAATCACAAAAATCACCCAAAAAACTCAAAAAAATAGTTTAGAATCACTATTTATGCTTGAGGTATTTTTCAAATTTCTTGAGTTTTAAGCCTCTATTCCATTAGATTTTAGCATCATTATGTTCCAAATTCTATAAGCTTTCAATAGATATCAAGTTGCATTTTTTTAACGTCAAATTTTTTGACATTTTCGGATGAATTAAATATTATTTAAAAATTCGTCGAAAGAAGTTTCTGGATTTCTTTGAGTTACTTAACTTATGTTGGTACCTTTATCGAATAGTTTTCGATTAAAATGCCACCTAGAATTGCTTTCAAACAACTATTAAGAAAAGGACCAGTTTCCAATTCTGCTCGGTTTACTACACACGAAAATTTGGAATGGCTCGCGTCCCACCATAATAACAAATTCATTTATGAGCGCTGCATTCATCCAAACCTAGAGGCTTAATTTGATGTCTCAAGTGCTTTTTGTTTGTTGGGTTAGGAACCAGCTATCACCTTTGTGGGACCTATTTATCATGATTTGGTTCTCAAATTCTTTACAAACAATAAAGAAAAGGATGAGGCATATACGATAGAAATCCATAGTTTCATTAAAGGTACCCTCATTCACTTAGGTTTTCTTGCTAGATTTTTAAATTTGTTAGATGAAGGGAATGTTTATATTAGTGCACATGACTCATTTCATGGACATTCCTTTGCTTCAAATCCCAACTTTTCAGTTGCTAATGCTAATGTTGCCCTGGGATTAGTTAAGACAAGCCGTCATCTTTATTTTGTTACACCTTTAGGAGTAAGAGAGCATATTATTATTCTATTTTGAGTTCTAATATGGTCCCCAGGGTAAGTAGTTTGAATGAAATTAGGCCTAATGATGTTTATATTCTCTATAAGATACTTTATGGGTTAGGAGCTATTCTAGGGTTACCATTGGCTGGGTTTATCATCACCTCCTTGAGGGAGGTAGTGAAGATGCACAAACTGAGTAAGACCTTCTACTTTCCAAGTCTATTAAGTAAGATCATTTAAGCAGAAAGAGTTCGTGTTGATTATGAGGTGTCAATGGATAAGGATCGTTATACTCAAATCAACGTCGGCACACTGAAGTTATAGAAGTTCGCTCAAGTACAAGGAATATGGAATTAATTAGAGGAGGGCGAGCTACCTGAGGCTCCACCCAATCTTGATACTTTAGCAGCACCTGATGAGGAGATGGGTGAGGCTTTATTTGAGGCTACACCAAACGTACATCCACCTTGTCAATATTCATCTATAGTAGCACCTCCACCACCTATGGACATCCTATAGCCAGATCTTATGACTATCTTATTGAGGATGGAGTCTCAAATTTCTTCTAAGATTTCTGATTTGCGTGGTGCAATAGATGCTTGTTTGATGAGCTCGTACTTTGTATGAATAGCATAGATTCCCACTTATCATGCCTCGAGGAGCATCAGAGAGCCAGAGATTAGGATAGTCTTGATTTTTAGTTGTTTTAGTTGGATTGTTCCCGTATGTCTTAGGATATTTTCTTTTGTTGTTTTGTTTCAGTATGTTTCTATTTTAGTTTAGTAGTATAGATTTCTATTTTATAGTATAAGTTGTTATTTTGGATCTGATTCACACATTTTGATGTATTGTGGCTCCTTTGATATACTTTGATTCCATATTATATGATTGGAGCATATTTTGTTATTTTATGTGTTTGATCTTTTTCATGCTTTCAGTTCCTGCAATTCAAACTAATAGATCATCACGCATATACCAAATAAATTTATTTCTTTCCTTACTCTAACCTTTTATGGATTTATAAATATTAAGGATAATGTTTCATTTAAGCATGATTGAGAAAATTTATCATTTACAAATTTTAGGAATATATACACTTTAGTTTATATATTTTTCATTATACACTTTCGTATTATGAATCTAAAAATATTTTAATTTATCACCAATTTCATCAATCTATAAGTGTGAAAAATTTTGCGATTTTGAGACTTATTATTGCCTATGTTTTCTCTTGAATTTAATTATTTTGTCAATGGAAAATTTTATATGATTAATTTGACATATTAAAGATGAATGCTTGTAACTCATTTTATAATTTGGATAATGGATACATAATAATTAGAAGGATATTTCACTTATAAAATACAATGTATTGCGTAATTCTGTAACTTCTTTGAAGAAAATTTTATCCTTTGAAGAAAAATGAAAAAGAACTTAAATTAACCCTTAAAAAGAAAAAAGAAAACAAAAGTAAGAACAAAAATCTCTCTAAAATAAATAAGCAAATTTTCACTCTGTTAACTTCTAACAATATATAAAATCATAAGGTTAACGTTATTGAGTGATGCTAGTAGCCAGTTGATGTTAGGTGACTCAATTGATGAACTAAGGGTTGTTCATGACAAATGTTCACCTTTGTGTTGTAAAATTGAGTGATTGCTCAACCAAGCTTAAGAACTAGTATATTAATTTAAATTATGTCTTTAAATTAACAAAATGATGTGAAAGTGTCGAAAAGATGATGCTTAAACTCCGTATATTGTATTTTATATGTGGAATTGATTTTTTTGATTTAGGTTAAAGATTGAAAACTTATGAAATGATTTAACTGAATTTGAGATTTTTAATATGATTAATTAATTATATAACATTTTCATGTGCCATTATTTTTTAAGGATAAAGAAAATATTTTAAATAATATTTTTATTAATTTTTGATTGATTTTCCTCTATTTATACTTGAGGAAAAACAAATGCTTAAGTGTGGGAGAATTGTTAGGAGTCAAGTTGATTGAGTTTTTATTGATTATTTATTAAGTTATGACCTTTAATTCAATGTTTAAATGTCCAATTTATGTTTTATAATATTTAATTTGTAGGAAATGGAGATTATTTGGTGGATTATGAAGATTGGATCAAGAAAAGAACTAAAATGTCACTTTCTAGGAACAATACGTGAGTCTAGAGAGACCCTTATATTGCTCTTAGAGACCCTCATACAGGAGCGGTAATTTAGGACTAATACGACGGGGTTAAGGCATTGTATTGGCTCGAGTTAACCTACCATATTAGAGATTAGACAGGCATATCCACCTTAAATCTCCAAAATTATGACTAAGGTGTGTTCTCCATTAATGTTGTTATCTAAAAGGACCAAGTGGAGGTGCTGATAAGTTGCCAAAAGAAGAAAAAAAACATAAGACACACATTTAATCATAGAGAATCAAATATGAGTTTTAGAGAGAGTGGCTCTTCCTTCTCTCTTAATTTGTTCTAAGTAGTTATTAGGATTTAAACACCTTTGTTTTGATTTTTAAATTTTTCTTCTGAGTTATTGAACAATTTAGCTTGTTGTTAAGACCTCATTCTAAGTTTGAAGATCAACTTATGGGGTTTTCTAACTCAAAATACTTTTTATATGCTTATGTTTTATGATTGGTTAAGAATAGTGTGCTTCAACTTACATCCTTTCATGATCTTTGATTTCATGCAAGTTTGTTCATGATTTTGAGCTGTGTTGGAGTTCAAATCACATTGAGTAGTCTATGAAGCATCTATAAGTTATTCTTGGTGTTTTGTAACTTTTTAAACTCATTATTAAAGCTCACTTGTTAAGATTTGTCAAATTATGTTGCTTAAGTTATATATTTTATATACTTTAATTAATATGTATGGCTAAATCATTTTTTATGCTAAGGATTGGTATATTTATGATTTAAGAAAGCTTAAATGCATATAAGAGAGTTTGATTTTTGTTTATTAAGGGTCTGAAAGATTTGATTTTAAGTTGGTCATTTAGAATTACAGTTAAAGGTAATCTAAGGGCATATTTAGTTCCATTTTTGTTTTTGGATTTCATTTTTTTATTTCTAAACACAAAAACAAAAAAAAATTAGCACAGAAACTGAAAACAAAAATAGTACAGATTCCATAAAAAATATAAAAAAAAAACCAATATAGATACTCAAAAACCATAATCAACAACCTAACTAAACATGCCCTAAGTTTGAGAAATCAATTTAGTTTGTTGGAAAACTTAATAAACAACACAAATTAATTAATTAATGATTAAACTTTGATTTTTCTTTTAGAGTTAGAGATATGAGACTACAAATCCAAAGATCAACTTATTGAAATTAAAGCTTATTAACTTGATTTAATGTATAACCAAAATTTAAATTAAGATTAATAGAGAAAAAGCAAAGTCTTAACCATAACTTTGTTTTGATTTTGTAAAAGAACTCTAAATCAACCCTTAAAATTGTTTAAAGCTCAATTAAATGATCAATCACCTAATCCTTAGCTAACTTTCACATTTGGTAATTTTCAGAAAATTTTTAAAGCAATTAAAAATCATTATCAAGTGTTTAAGCTAGGTTAAATAGTTTAGCATTGTTTCAAGTTTTTAATCAAATTATTTGGATTTTCTTAGTTAATTATGGTCTAATTAACTTATTAATGAACCTTTTCCCTGTGCAATCAACATTTTGGGTTTAAATTACTCCACTTTATTACTTATTCAATGGGTACAGTTGCCTTAATTACGTTAGTTTTTGAAGTAAAATTGTTAAAATCATTCCAGTTTTCATAATCACCTAACTAACACGCAACAACTACCAAAAGATTGGAGATGTAAGAAGGATTATCATTCCAACAAAATAATCAGTGATATCCAAAAGTGCTAACTACTCGCTCTCATTTCAATTTATCACATCTTGCAT
>JAOXYD010134477.1:0-10882 GCA_028565735.1 Pinacopodium congolense | reverse complement strand
CAGGCTTTACCATTATAGAAAACATGGAATTGTCTACCTACTACTTGGTGAATGGATTGTCCTGTTATGATTAGCATAAGAATCTGCCATAGTGACCATATTTTTTCATAACTGGTATTCATAAGCATCAACAAAAGTATAGGTTGGCTTTACCAGTATAGGTTGGCTTTACCAGTTCTATGTTATGCCTTTTAAGGTTGAGTCGAATTCCTGGAAGAGAAATATTATCACTATACAAATTGGGTGTTTTCACTTTTCATATTAGCTCTAGGACTACATCCCTGCAAGCTCTTCTATGAAGTTAACTGAGATCATTAATGTAGCAGATAATAAGGTAAATTTTCTAACCAATCAATTCCCGATTAGATAAAAAATTGCCACCCAAACAATTTCTTTGAGGAGCAGAATATATTATTCAACCTAAAACTGTATCTGTATTGATCAAAGATGCAGAGAAGCAAACCTAAAACAAGTTGTATCGATGAAGATGACAAACCAACGGCGATGAAGATGACGAACCAACGGTGATGAAGCGACCACCGGTGAAGAAGCAGTGACCACCGGCCAAGAGGGAGAGAGCAGTGATGAAGACCAAGCCACCACCGGCGAAGAAGAAGCCACCATTGCCAAAGAAGATTTGGCCACCGACACAGATGACTCGAGCAGCGGTGAAGGAATCGGGAGTCGACGTCGAGACCGAAGAGAGCGAGGGAGACAGAGAGCGACGTCTCTATCACAGACCGAGACAGACCTAATCGAGTCTCGTCTCTCGTCCTTACCCTCCATTTTCTTAAAATTGCAATTTGGTCCCGGTATGTTCCGGTATTTAATACCGGTACGGTACCAGCCGAAATATCCGGTACCGACCGGTACCCATACCCGGAACGAAACCAGTCGATTTTGTTTCGTACCGGCCGTACGGAACGGAATTAACAACCTTGGTTCATAGTCATTTTGCAACTGTTAAGTGAAAAACATTCGGTCGATTCCAACTGATACCAAACTATTAGTCGCCCGATATTTTTATTATTGGCATACCGACCCTAGTATTTTGATATCGTTTGATTTTCGTCTATTAAGGGTCGCTATTTTTGGTATAGACTAGAATATTGTCTGGTACAGTATTAAACTTAAATCATACTAAAGAACAGGCTGGTCGGTACGTACCAGAAGCATATTGGTATTTAATACACTTATAGAAATAAAAAAAACACATAAAAATGATAAAGTATACAAGAATAAAAATAGAAACAAAAAACTCCTTTTCTCCTAGCTGAACTAGCTACATAGTTATTGCTTTTGAACTTTCCTTTATCGTGATTAACTTTTTGTGTGAATAGTTGTCATTTTCTTTTAGTCTTTAAAAATTAATCATACATAAGGCGGTCCATTGTGTGCTTTTTTTAGTTTTTGTATATTTTAATCTTTAAGTTGTATTTTTATATTTTTATTTGTGTTATTTTTTAATTTTATGTTTAAAAAACAAAAATAAGAAACAAAAATGGAAAACAACACCAAACTATGTTTATTTTAGTTTCTCGTTTCTGTTTTCTGTTTTTGTTTTTTTAATACAAAAATATCAAAAAAATAACACAAAATAAAAAATAACACATAAATATAATATAAAAATTGAAAAATAATACAAAATCGAATAAACACATAAAACTAATGAAATCACGCAAAAATGAAAATAGAAAAAAGAAACAAAAAATTGAACCAAATTGATCCTTAAGTTAAGGGCGCTTAATTTTTTTTATAGTTTTTAATTTCTATTTTAATTTATATATTAAAAATAAAGTTTTATTTAATTGATATTTTTAATTAAAAAATGAAGACAAAAATATGTTTGATTAAGATTTATGATAAAAAGTAATTTAGTGGTGATAATTAAACATGAAATAAATTAAAAATTTTAAACTAAAATATCTTTATATATCTTTAAAATATATATTAGTTAAAAATAGAGAAATTAAAAAACTGTGTTTTTTCACGTTTTGAAAATAAAGAAAATCAAAATAGAATGTAGTAAATAGGTTTTCTTCGTTAGTTTTTATGTTTTTAAAAACAAAAATTAAAAAGAGAAAATATAATAGATACAAAACATTCCCTAAGCTTTGAAAAATAACAAAAGGTCTATTTTACCTCTTGAATGTTAAAGATTAATTTGCCTCCTAACATTTTTTTGGTTATCATTTTATCTCCTGACATTTGTAAAATGATACAATTTATTCTTAACATTCACAAAATAATATAAATTACCCTCTGAACGCTAGTTCTATTGACTTCCTGTTAGTTAATTGTTAAATCTACACATATAACATGCTAGTGTGATAAAGTAGGGCTCAAATTTAGTATTGATGTAAACAAAAACAAAAAAAAAGAACCCGAACGTATTCATCTCAATCTAATCGAATCGAACGTATCATAGTTCAACCAGACTCATCACAGCCAATGTTTTAAATATCGGTACTATTTTCTGCCTCAAAATAATATCATGATTGGTACCGATACCAGAATATATTTTAAAATTATAAAATGGTCCTTGGATATTGTAGAATCTACAAAATAGATAATGTATATATTATGCATCCCCTGTAAATATTATTTCAACCTATTTTAAACATTCAATTAATACAATAAATATAATATAATTTTTATACAATATTTATATCCCTTAATATTACTTTTCATATATTTTTCAAATAAATTATAACACGAATTAATATAAACAAAAGAATAATCATCAAACTATCATAACTTAATATCGTTACATTAAAACATCATGAAATAATAATATATAATAAATAACTATTTTCTTCATTCATATTAATAATAATTTTCATCTATTTCTCAAATAAATATCATCATGAATTAATATAACAAAAATAACAGAACATTAAATCACATTACTGAAAATCAATAAATCAGAACATTATCAAGTAATAACCTCCAATCATAAAATTAGAATAAGTTGTTCCAAATATCATATAATAAAAAATACATGGAATAAAAATATTAAAATTAATATGGAATAAAAAAAATTACCACTAGTATCACTATCTAGGATAAGAACTCTATAAAGTATAATTGAAGTTGGAAAAAATATTAATAGTTAATATATATACATATAATTTAACATATACATCAAATATAAAAAAAGGAGAATAACTTGAAAATACATGAATTTTCATTCTCCAGGCTAATATCCACTAAAATCAAGTTGGATTCATTTATCATCTATTACAAAATCCTCATTAAAAAGAAAAATCTAATCACACCCTCATCTATTTTCATCTTAACAAATGACATATCAATATCTTTCTAAGGAACATCGGTGTCTCCCTACAAGTCACTCTCATCTAAAAGACTTAGCTCCTCAAATATCCAATATATCAAAGTTTAAATATGATCCAAAGAAATAAGATGAGTTGCTACTTATTCTACTCAGAGTCTTAATAAACAAATAAAATCAAATTACTAATGAGATTCCATAAATAATATAACATAAAATAATAACAAAAAGAATATATCTCTCTTAAAGTTTAAGGTTATATCTAATATAAATTAAATTATTCAACCTCTTATAATCCAATCTATTCTTCTTCTTAGAATGGATGAACTCAAACGTACTCCAATTCCTTTCACATCTAGTCACACTCACATATTGACTTAAAAAACGAATTCCAAACTTTTACAATTCTGGAACATCACTGAAAAACTAATCCCACCAAGCAATTTTAAGATTAAAAAAGGATTTCATAAATAAAATGAGTAATTATTATTGTAAATAAGTAATAAAAGTAAAGAAATGTATATCTGGATTGAGCTTCTCTCTTTATTATACTGCTAAAAGCTTCCCAAAATCATTAGTACTCTCCTTATACGTCAGTATCTGTGAGTTGAGGAGGTCTTATATCATCTCATAGCCAACAATAATGGTGATAATGATTAGCATTCCCTTGTTAATATCAACTGTCTTATTATAATTATACTTGAAGTAGACATCTAGATTGAAGAATGCCTCAATAGTAAAAAAAGAGAGTACAACTAGTTTTCCCATCTATTATTAATGACAGATAGGAAAAGGTTGTACAGTGTAGATCTATTCTCCAAATTGGCCTTTATAATTTCCTTTGCCCTCTTTATGACATCACAAAAATATCATATCGTGGACTTGTCATCATTATCTACTAGACGAAGTACAATAACCAAAGGCTCACAAACTCTGATTTCAAACTAATAATTGGATCAAAACTCTCTATCCTCAACAATAATAGAAGAAGCCTCCAATTCGGCATTGGACTCAGCATACTGAGAAGCTACACACCTATCATTAGTAAACATCTATCTCAAATCCTTCTTCATCATCACAAAACTCTATAGTGACAAAAAGTTAGTAGAAAATCTAGTAATTGTAAGAAGCCATAAGTTCCTCTCAATAGTAAACTCCATCTTAATAAAGTTCAATACCTATACACGATTATAAATAAATCTAATCACCTTCTTTAGTTTTAACATAATCTTTACTATCATAGGAAAATGTATACTATCTCCAATATCTTTTAACGTCAAATCAATACAATAAACAGTATATGAAGTTTAATAGAAAGAGTTATATGTACTCTGTAACTTTCTCCCAACTGATTTGGAAATTACATTATTATCAGTAATGACTTAAAAACCATAATCTCAGACCCAATTTCATTAATAACTTCATTAAAAAGCTAAAACAGATAATAAGCCTTCCTAATTATACTAGATGCATTAATTGACTTAAAAAAATGGCCCCTTTAGTAGAATAAATTAAGAAATTGATAAAAGATTCATGTTTTTGACTAGTACAACTATCACACATGATAGAACACCCATTATTATTCGTTGATTGAATCGATTAAAAATAGGGGTTCTTTAAACTGATTTTACTTTTAAAACTAAAATGATATTAAATAAAAACCAACATGGCAAAAGGCAAGTGAATCTATTAAACAAGCAATAAAGTGGAGTAATTTTTAGATTCTGAGTGTTAAACCCACAGGAAAAAATGGTATTCTTAAGTTAAATACTAGATTGATTAGATTACAATTATCTAGGAAAATTTAAATTAATTAATTTAAAAGATGAAAAGATAAAATTACTAAACTAACCTAATTTTGCTTCAAACCTTGCAATTTTGAATTATAAAATAATTTATAAAATTATTGAAAATAGTAAAATTGTGGAATTTAGTTCTGGATAAGTGATTAATGAATTAATTAAGCTTAAAAACAAATTCAAAGGCAAATTATAGTTCCTTCATTAATTCAAGACAAAGCTATGGTTAAGACTTATGCCTTTTCTCCATTCAAAGGTAAAGTTTGGTTATGCTTTAAATCTAACCAATTTACTTTAATTTCAAGAAGGTGAGTTTTGGACTTTTAATCTAAGATCTCTAACTCTCACAAATAATCCAGGTTTGGTCATGCAAGGATTGATTTATGTTGTTTATTGATTTTTTCCAACAACTTAGGTAGATTTCTCGAATCATAAATTATCTTTCACTTTAATCTTAGTTAATCAGGCCAAAATCAGAACGTTAAGATCTTCAATAAACAAAATCAAACCTTATTACATGTATTTAAACTCTCCTAAAACATTAAAACACAAAGCCGAAGCTGGAAAATAGATTTAAGCACACATAATCATCAAAGCATAGAAAACATGCATCTTAAGCCATATACTTTGATAAATCTACAAATATAAGCTGAACTAAGTAATTTAAAAGTTACAAAACATGTTTAGAAAGCTTCTGGACAAGCCTTGAACTTCTTAAATTGATCTAGACATCAACACAGCTTTCAAATCCATAAGATCTTGCAAGAAAATCAAAGAACATTCAAGAATATATATATAAGAACATGAACTTTGATTAATCTGGAAAATAGGAGAAAATAAGTAATAATCTGAGTTAGGAAACCCTGTATGATGGTTTAGAAACTCATATACGCGTCTTAACTTCAATCTCCAACAAACAATAACTCAAAATACACAATATAACTCGGATTACAAGTGTTTAAAGCCTAAAATATCTAAGAAAATATAAGAGAGAAGCACGAACTTCTCTTTCTATGGTTAGATCTGAATCTACTAGGTTAGTTACGTATTTTTGTGTTTTTCCTTATTGTATGCAGAGTCTTCAGCCTCCCACATATGCTAGCTAACAAAGGAGATAGGGTAGACACATGCTTTATCTGCAATTGTAAAGATATGGAGTTAAAATTGTTTACTACTCCTATAATGGTAGGCTGCACCGATGTATAACCACATGCTATAGGGTGTCGTTGAGGGTCAAATGCTATCTCTATAATGATACCTTGATCATCCTTCAACGTGACCTTACAAGGGTGCATTGACGGACTTATTTAAGGTGAATTTTTCTCCTTTTTGCTATAATCTTCATCATGAAGCTCTATCCTGCAAATTAAACATAATAAGACATAAATTTAATAATTAAGCACTAAATTAGGGTTAAATTATCATCAAATATCATCTAAAAAGACTATAGAGTTAACCCCTAATAGTAGAATCCTAAGACATCCCTTTACCTATAAACTAACCATATTGGCCCCCTTATTCCCTACGAGTCACTTATCCTAAATGTAGTAAATTATCATCTGAAAGTAACTCAATTGAACAAATTACAGTCTCACTATAACATAGTTTCCATCCAAAAGTAACTCAGTCAAATTAACTACAAACACCTGATAATATTGATTAGCATTTAAGAGTAACTTAACCCTACCATCTCTTAATTAATAAAGCAATCCCATCCTTGATCGATTTCCGTTGTGCGTCATGGCCTGATAGCGTCCATTAGGTAGCTTGTCTCACAACTATCCTTCATATCTTCACACAACACATCATAGCACAATATATCGCAACATAAATGTATATATATATATATATATATGCTAATATATATAGATGGATATGTCTACATGACAATAAAAATGACCTTGATGATGAATATGAAACTAAAGTTTTAATGCATACTCACAATTATGATATTAACTTACAGGTTAAATGCATTCCTCCATATGAACCTAATATCTCAAGGCTGAGGATTATGCTCCTAATTCATCTATAAAAAGAATACAAAATAAATTATTAGAACCTATTGCCTAAGTAAACATCAAACCATCTATAAAATATACCCCAACATTTATTATTAATCAAAAGAAATCAAAATTCTACTTTAAAACTCGATGTCACATTTTACAAGAAGGTACTAAAAATCCAGCAGAGCCTCCCCTATAAAATGCACATCCTCCTTCCAGAGAAGAGCAAATCCTACAATGAAATACAATTTTATAGTTGTTATTAATCTTAACTCAAATTGAGCCCTTGAAAATATAATAATTTTGTCTAATGGAGTTCATTATTGCAATACCCAATCAATAATCAATCCACAATTCAAACACACTCAATTCTAATTTTAAAATTTGCATTCATGCTCAATATACCTAATTAATCTCAGTTCCAAACAATTTCAAACTAAATACAACCAATTGCATTTTATTATACATTGATATAATTTTTGGGATTTTTAATTAATTATCCATCAAGAATTTCATAGTGCTATGATTATAAAAGTTTATCAACATAATTTATAGGATTTAACAAAAATATCAACAATCCTTTTTGGGTTAGCCAGAGCATCACCCCCTGTGGCAACATGTGGGCCCATCACGATAATAGTTAACGACACTGCTAGCAAAAAAAAAGAAGTAGAGTTCGTCTTAGGAATCCAATGATACCTGCCACGTACCTTAACTCCCTTTGGTTTGTATAAATTAGATCTTCTAAGTTCAATGGTAACCCATCTCTATTTACTATCAATGAGCCTTATTCATTATCAAACAACACCCTCCTGCCTAAGGGTCAATAGAAGCAAAGGTGGTATTGGTTTGGCTTGAAAATGACTAGATAATGAGAAATGATGATGGATCAAAAGTGCAGGAACTTCCAAACAAAATATCTTCAAATCTAAGTTGAGTTTTGTGAAACAATTTTAGGATAATGATAGATCGTCTCCAAAGCTTTCTATAAAGTCGTAGATCATCAGAAATGATGCTTGGACAATTAAAGTATGGTCATCAGAATTTAGGTGTATGCAATGGGCCTTAGAGAGAATTTTAAAGATTAAAATGACACTTTCAGTCTTCCTTATAAATTTGTATACACATAACCCTTAACTTGTAACAAATCATTTCAATCCTTAAACCTTGATGACAATAGTATATTATGGAAATTACTAAAAGTTATATCTAAAACCTTTAAAAGAAACTCAAAATCAATTGAATTCAATATGGATCAAATTTAATTCTCTTATAAGAGCATAATAGTGATATCATTGAGGATCGATGGTGTCGTTGTGGGGTGGTTTGTAGATTGATAAATGACACCATTCAATAATGCCATTTATATATTGTCTTCTCCCAGACACACAATAGTGGTTAAATTGGAACATAATGGCACTATTGTAGGTCGCTGTTAAGCTTTTAACAAATATTTTCTCAACTTCACATCTTTTTAAATGATGAACTAAAGGAATTCCCTCTTCAATCTTAATTTAAATAATTAAAAGAAATTTAGTTCATTACAAAGATGCTCCTTGATCAAGTGATAATCAATATCTAGATGCTTTCTTCTTTTATAAAACACTAGATTAATAGAAATGTTTACTGCATCTTTATTATCATAATTAAGTAGAATTGGAAATTGTAGAGGAACATTAAAATTCCATAACAAATAAGGCAACCATAACAATTTAGTCAAATAACTTCCCATACTTCTATACTTAATTTCAGTTAAGAACCTTAAAATTGTTGACTACTTCTTTATTTTCCCGTGAAACTAAGGCCCGTTTAAGGAATACATCAGAATTTTCTCAAAATCTTACATGCATCCTTATCAGTATTAGATTATATGCCAAAAAGTTAAAGGAGGTTCAAAAAGTGAGAGAGATAATATATATTTTTATCAACTCTAATTAACTTTGGAAAGAGAGTACAAATATATAAAGTACAATCATAAAGTGATGAGAAGGAAATTAATTAATGGCTATAAATTGATGATTCTAACTTATTCTAAATAAGAAATGTAATGATATATGCAAACTGTATGATATTAATATTTATGAAGGAGATTTGAGAATCCATACAAAATAAGAAAATTAACAATCTCTAACATGCCCCCTCAAGTTAGAGTGTAGAGTTTACACAGGCCTAACTTGCTAATAAGGAATTGGAATTAAGGACGACTAAGGGCTTTAGTAAAAATGTCAACAAGTTGAAGAGTGGAAAAAACATTTGATGTCCTAATATGGTGGGACTAAATGCAATCACAAATTAAGTAACAATAAATTTCAATATGCTTCGTGAACTCATGATGGACATGATTAGTAAAAATTTGTAATCTAGCTTGATTATTGCAAAGAAGTTATGCAGGAAAAGATTAACAGTTAAGTATTTAAGCAAAGTGTGAAGTGAAATGAGTTCGCATGTAATAGTCCCAGTAAAGTGGTATTCAACTTCAGTAGAAAAGCAATATACTATAGTTTGTTTCTTAGTTTTCCAAGAAATAGGAGAGCACTTAAGAAAGATAAAATACCTAGTAACAAAGCGATGAGTAAAAGGACAACCATCTTAATTTGAATCAAACTATACATGAAGAGAAAGTTCACCTTTAGAAAAACAATTCCGATAACGTGGTTGGCTCATAAATTGAGAAAAGATATGAATTGAGTAGCATAATTTAGGTCTAGTGATGGTTAAATAAATGAGTCTTCTAATAAGACGATGATAGGCACTAGGATTAGTCAAAGGGACATTTTCATCTAAAGCCAATTTATGATTATGTTCCATATGAAAGGACAAAGGTTTAGCACCAACATGCCAGTCTCTTGTAAGATATTTAAAGCATACTTGATTTGAGAGAGAACCATATCATTAGAAGAGTGATTCACTTTTAAACCAAGGAGGTATTTTAAAGGATCAAGATTTTTAATGTGAAACTATGCATCCAAGTAGGCTTTGAAAGTAACAGGGTGGTTAACATTATTACTAGCTATGATGACATCATTTATATAGACAAGCAAATCAATAAAAGTAGAACCCTTATGATAAAGAACAGGGAGGAGTTTTCTTTAGATTTGGCAAACCCAAAATGAAGAATCGTGGTAAAGAATTTCATATACCATTATTAGGATGCCTATTTTAAACCATAAAGAGATTTGCAAAGATGACATACCTATCGATTATTAGAAGGCAATTAACTAGGAGGTGGTGTTTATCTAAACCTCCTTTTCAAGATCACCATGCAGAAAGGCATTAAGAACATCAAACTAATGAAATTTCCATAACTTAGTAGTGGCAATTACCAATATGGAATGAACAATGGTAAGCTTGGGAACACTGTAAAGATTTCAATGTAATCAAGGCTTTCAACCTATATATATCCTTTGGAAATTAAGTAAGCCTTATATTATCTAATGGTTCCATCAAAACTATATTTGATCTTATAAACCTACTTTAAGCCAATAGTTGTCTGGCTAGGAGGGAGCTGCTCTACGGTCCAAGTTTGATTTTCTCTTATGCTTCTAATTCTTTTGCCAAAAAATTCTGCCATGGAACATCTAAAATAATTTGTTAATAGGATTGGGTTTATCATATTAAGTGTTGGCCAATAGAAAATGAATATGAGATTAAGTAAATTTAGAATAAGAGAGAAATTGAGTATAGGGATAGGACATACATAAGGAAGCATGATTGGAAGAGAGTGAAGTTATGATATTATAGCTAAGAAAATCAACATAGAAGTCGTGAAGGTGTTGAGTTAATCATCT
>JAOXYD010134466.1:0-10882 GCA_028565735.1 Pinacopodium congolense | reverse complement strand
AAAAACACATGAAAATTGACCCTTAACAAGCAATGTATATATATGTATAAGGCTGAAGTTATAAGTGGGGCTAATAGGGAGTTTAGAAGAGTTTACAGAGGAAGAAATAGAAGAGATCACGGAGTCTCCTTAGCACACATTAAGGAGCTCACAGCTCCTAGTTTTAATCCTAATTGCTTTGTATTAATTATCCAGATGATGAATTAGAGGTTGAGATTAAACCTGAACTAATTCATGCATTGCCTACTTTTACAGGTTTTTAAGACACCAATTTATTTAGATTGGGCTACTTCACCAATTTGAACAAGTTTCTAAAGGAGTTACACATAGCATGTTCAAGTATGAAACCGATAGGAGTCACCGTATAACAATTTAAGATAAAGGTATTTCCCTTTGCCTCAGCAAATGCGACCAAAAAGTGGCTTTATGATTTGCCTGTCGAATCAGTCAACATTTGGGAGTAGATGCAGTAAGCATTCTTAAAGAAGTTCTTTCCTACCTCAAGAGCTACCAAAATTAGAAAGGAAATCTGTGGCATTCAATAAAACACAGGAGAGTCATTACACGAGTGTTAGGAGCACTTCAGGAAGCTCTGTAACAACTATCCAAACCACTAGATAAGTAAACAATTGTTAATTCAATATTTTTATGAGGGTTTGTTACCTTTAGACAAGAACATGATCGATGTTGTGAGTGAATGAGTTTTGGTCGATAGGATATTAAAGGATATAAAGAACGTGATAGCAAAAATGATAGTGAACTCTTAGTATTAAGGCAATCGCAATAGTGCCTCTTCCTTAACAAATCAAATAAAGAAGGTGTTCATTTCCATATCGAAGCAGCAAGTAGCCAACTTGACTTCTTTGGTACAATAAACATTGATGGGAAAAGGATCCACTAAGGTATGTGGCATTTGTGTATTAGCTTATCATTTTACTTATGTTTACCCTACTTTATAGGATGAACAACAGGTCAATACAATTGGAGGATTTCAAAGACAATAGCAAAGCTATGATCCTTTTGTTCCCACTTATCAGCTAGGGTGGAAGGATCATCCTAACTTTAGGTATGGTAATTCATAACAAGAAATTTTCTCCAAGGTACAACTTTTTACATATCACCAATAGTAAAAAATGAGATTCTATGCACCACCGAGTTTCTATTAGGGTCAATCATAGTTTTAACTAAGTGCTCCACCTCCATAACTATCATAACAAGCTAGAGGTATGTCCTTGGAAGAAATTGTTAAAAATTTAAGGGTAATTTGGTATTATTCTTGTTTGTAGTTGTTGGTTATGGTTTTTATATCTTTGTATTGGTTTTTATGTGTTTTCTGGATTTTTGTACTATTTTTTTGGTTTTTGTGTTTAAAAAAATAAGAAACTAAATCCCAAAAAAAATTGAAACCAAACAATCTCTTAGCTATTAACACTCTTTAATTCCAGTAGGAAGCAATGAGTGGTTTAAAGAACTTATAAAACTAGGTGAGTTAGTTGGTTAATGTAGTGGGGAAGTTATAAGCCCAGAGTTTGACAAGACTACCTAGTTAACTTGAGAAGAAACCAATAAAAGATGCTTGCATCATCATCTCGCAAAGTGGCAAGGAGGTAAAAGGTCCAACGAGAAGGAAGGAGAATCAAGAAGAAGAAGAAGAAATCGAGCTAGTAAAGAAGAAGGACAATCCTCCAAAGATGAGTACCTCACACCCTATTGCTACTAACTCACTTTCTATTACATTTCCTTATAAGTTAGCCAAGAACAAGTAGCAGGAGAAGGAGAGAGAGGTATTAGAAGTATTTCACAAGGTGTAAGTCAATATACCTCTTTTAAAAGCAATCATGAAAGTTCCATCGTACGCCAAGTTTTTTGCGGAGCTATATACCGATCAGAAGAAATTAAAGAGAGACGAGAAGGTCAGTATGAGGGTAATGTGTCAACAATTTTGTAGAGGAACCCATCCCCTAATTGTAAGGATCCAGATATTTTTACCATTCTTTGTAAGATAAGTAACATGAGGTATGAGAGATGTATGCTAGTTTAGGAGCTTCCATTAACGTTATGCCAATTTCTATTTTCAAAACTCTAAACTTGGATCTTTAAAAGATACTTGTGTTGTTATTCAATTAGTTGATCGGTCTAACACTTCCTTAGAAGGGGTTGTTGAGAATGTTTTATTATAAGAAAATGAGTTTATTTTTCCTACAGATTTTTATATGTTAGACATGCATGATGAGGACCCTTTAAGTCCATCAACGATTCTATTAAGGCGACCATTTTTAAAGATAATTTAGATGAAAATTGGTGTCTATAACGGGGTGTTGACTATGGAGTTTGCTGGTGAGATGATCCGCTTCAACATCTTCGACGTCATGCATTATACATCGGATTGTGAGTTAGTAGCTAAGTTGGATATTATTGACTCTTCGGTAAAATATTAACCTTTTCTTTCTACAGGTGATCCCTTATAAGTATCCTTGACAACTCTGATAAAGAATGAGATGTATGACTATTGGCAGGATAAGTTTAAGTTTAGAGAGGACATAAAAGAAGCAATTAAGGTCCTTGAGACATGTCCCTAATATTTTGGCAGGTATGCCCCTCACTTTTTAAAATTACCTATTTGTACTAATCATTTGTTACCTTCTATTGTATAGACACCATAAGTAGAGTTAAATCCCTTACTGGATCACCTCAAGTACGCTTATTTAGGAGTTAACAATACCCTTCCCCTGATTATAGCAAGTGACCTTACTGTGGTGTAAGAAGAGAAGCAGGTGAAAGTATTACAAGAGTATAAGACAAAGCTTAAATGGATAGTAACAAATATCAAAGGTATTTTTCCTTCTTTATGTATGCATAGAATTTTTCTAGAAGAAGGAGCTACTCCAATCCATCAAGTACAAAGGCAACTCAACCATCAATGATAGAGATGGTGAAGAAGGAGGTCATGAAGTTACTTGATATGGTGTCATCTATCCCATCTTAAAGAGTCGGTGGGTAAGTCCTTTACAAGTCATTCAAAAGAAGTCAAGCATCACAGTGGTGGAGAATAAGAGTAAAGAGATGGTTCCAACTTGGGTATAGAATGGACGGTGAGTTTGTGTATACTATCGCAATCTCAATTCAAAGTGTAAAAAGGATCATTTCCCCTTAGCCTTTATTGATTATATGTTAGAGTATCTTACTAGTCATGCTTATTATTTCTTTCTAGGTGACCATCGCTCTAGATGACTAGGAGAAGGCAACTTTCACCTACCTCTATGGGATTTTTGCCTATCACAAGATTCTATTTGATTTGTGCAACACCTCTACCACATTTCAAAGGTGCATGGTAAGTATTTTTCTAATTAGTTTGAGAAAATAATGAAAGTTTTTATGGATGATTTTACCATGCATTTGGATTCCTTTAATAAGTGTCTAGATCACCTCATTTTGGTGCTTAAGAGATGTTTTTAAACTAATATTGTTCTTAATTCTAAAAAATTTTATTTCATGGTTTAACAAGGGATAGTTTTAGGACATGTGGTTTCTATCAAAGACATTGAGGTTGATAAAGCTAAGATGGATCTTGTATAATCTTTACCTTACATAGTTTCTATATAAGAATTTTTCTCTTTTCTTAATCATGTAGGGTTTTTATTATAGGTTCATTCAAGACTTTTTAAAGGTTGTACAGCCATTGTGTAGGCTGCTTTAGAAGAATGTGGAGTTTGTTTTCAATGAGAAGTGTAAGAGAGCATTTGATTTATTAAAGTAGAAGTTAGTTATTGCTTCTATTTTACAAACCCCAAATTGGAGCCTCCCATTTGAGCTGATGTGCAATGTCTCCAACCATGCTATTAGAGTAATTTTGGGCTAGAAAATACCTCATATCATTTACTATGTCTAGAAGACTCTAAATGAAGTTTAAGCAAACTACACCACCACAGAAAAAGAAATCCTTGCTATAGTTATTTCTTTGGATAAGTTCATATCTTATTTTTTTAGGTACTAAAATTATTATTTATTCTGAACATATAACTTTAAAGTACATACTAGTGAAGAAGGAGGCAAAGTCAAGGTTCATCCATTAGATTCTCCTACTTTAGGAGTTCTATGTAGAGATAAAAAAATAAGAAGGTTTCAGAGAACAAAGTAGTAGATCATTTGAGCTGCCTAGTGGAGTACAAAGAAGATATGAGCCCTATCAATGAATACTTCATGAATGAGCAACTACATGCAGTACAATTGGAAACACCCTGGTACGTTAACTTGATGTATTTCCTAATTTCTCATTAATTTCCTACAGAGTTCACTAGGGTGCAAAAAGCGAGAATTAAGAGCCAAGCCAGGCTCTATGTTTGGGGTATCCATACCTATGACGGTATTATGTGAATCAAGTAATAAGAAGGTGCGTACTTGATTTTAAATTTGCTTCTATTTGAACCTTATGTCATTCTTATGCTTGTAGAGGTCATTTTAGACCAAAGAGGATAGCTCAAAAGGTTTTGGAGTATAGATTCTACTAGCCATTTCTATTTCGAGATACTTATGAATTCTATAAGACTTATAACAACTGTCAACACACAGGTAAGTTGATTCCCTGTGGGGAAATTCCCCTAACCTCCATTTTAATTTATGAGATCTTTTATATTTGAGGAATGGACTTCATGGTTTCCTTTCCTTCTTCATTTGGATTTCAGTATATTCTACTTGTTGTGTATTATATTTTAAAATGGTTAGAAGCAAAAGCTACCCGAACTGACGATTTTTTAGTGGTTATAGATTTTTTAAAATCCAACATTTTTTCTAGGTTTAGAGTCCTACAACTATTATCAACAACAAGGAGAGCCACTTTTACAATTGGACATCGAAGCCCTTTGAAGAGATATTAGGTGGTGAATCAACTATCTATAACCTACTATCCTCAGATGAGCACTCAAGCTTTAAGTATCTAAATAAGAGATCAAACCATTTTGGAGAAGATGGTGAATCCCAACATGAAGGATTGGAGTTTGCGTCTCAACAATGCCTTATGGGCCAACCAGACTACATATAAGCCTCTAATCGGGATGTGATCTTACCGACTTATCTTTAGGAAGCCATGTCATATACCGTTGGAGATAGAACACAAGGCATATTAAGCGATCAAGTAGTGCAACATGGAGTTGGAAGCCGTTGGTGCCAATAAGAGGTTACAGTTACAATAGTTCAAAGAGTTACATTATGAGGCATTCTAGAATACCTAAATCTATAAGGAAAAGACAAAGGTGTTTCATGATCATAACATCTAAAGGAAGACATTTGTGGTGGGTAAAAAGCTCGTTCTCTATCATTCTCACCTTAAGCTTTTACTAAGTAAGTTGCATTCAAGATGGATAGCTCTATTCAAGATCACCCATGTATACCCCCATGAAGTAATAGAGATCAAAAGTGTAAAGACGAAAAAGGAGTTCAAGGTTAATGGAAATCGTCTCAAGCCATACTTTGAGGAATTTCAAGTGCACAAATTAGAGGTGGTAGAGCTTAAAGCTCCACATTACATGTATTGATGTAGGTTAACATGGGTGAGCTTATGACCTTAGATAAGCACTTGTTGGAAGGCAACTTAACCATATCCTTCAATTTTATGTCTTTTCTGCTAAGTTTTGGTTTGTTTTCATTTGAGTGTTTTATTTTCTTTTTGCTTATTGTGTTTATAGGAATTCAAGATTGAAGCTATAATTTTTGCTTTCAAGGTTGCTATGGCCTCTTCGATCTAAAGGAGTACTCTTGTTTTCCATTCTCCTATACATGTAATTTTACTATTTTTAGGACATTGAGGACAATGCCCATTATAAGTGTAGGGGTAAGGAACAAGAAATTTTTTTGCACTTGAACTATTATAAGTCTAATAGTGATGATTTGAATATGTTAGCTCATAATAGTTCTGAATTATGGTACTTAAAGGAAATTGATGTTTTTAATTTGATGAACTTTATTCAACTCTTGAAATGATGCTAACTTTAAAATTTTTTCGTTTTTCGTTTTTCTTTTTCTTTGAGTGCTTTGAATGTGTTTAGTAATTCATTTCTATTATATTTAATATTTACGTACATTTTGTATAGTTTTTCATATGAATGTTGAAATGGATGTTTGAAATAAAGTGTTAGAAAAGAAAAGGAAAATGTAAAAACTGTGTATTTGTGTTGAATAAAAAGAGGACTTTTCACTCTGTTGGCTTTGAACCAATGCAAAGGTTAAATTTTATAAGTGATAATAGTAGCCATTTGAGAAGGTAATCCAGCCTAGTAACCAAGGATGTTTATGACAAAGTGTTCACATTCACATCAAAAAGTTAGATGACATCTCAAACAAGCTAAAGGAGCATTTGATTAAGTAACCAAGTCATTCATGACAAGGTATTTTATCTCACATAAAAAGACTAGATAAACTCCTAAATATTGCTCAAAAATCAAATTTTGTTCTGTTTATTTATTTTTGATTATTTTGACCATCCTTGGCTAGTTTATGTGATAATCTTTGCGAAATGGCTTGAATACTAGCATATTGAGTTACGTTTTCACTAATTGTGTTCTTTGCTTTTGATTATCTTATTTTTTTTCATGATATAGTTTAAATTTGTGAATTGAATCAAAGGCGCTGATTGATTTATGTCGTGCTTCATTTACTCTGGACTTTTGATTGGAATTATTTGACTAAGGTATTTAAATCATTGTTTGAAGATAAACAATGGTTCAAGTATGGATAAATTTGATAAGGATGAATTTTGTTATAGTTATGTATGTGAATTCACTTGAATTTATCCCTATTTTTTGTTTAAAATGCTCAATTTGTGTTATTATATGTTAAATGACAGGTTTAATCCCTTAAGACAAGTTCTAGATCAAAGCATCAAGTTTTGGGGGAGAATTAGAGTAAAAACTAAAAGGAAAGCTGTTGTCCAGAACAAAAATGGTGGTTGAAGGCAACCCGCCACAGAAGTTATAGCACCCAACGTAGAAGTTCAAAGACAACAACCTATCTGGCGGTTTAGAGTAAACTGTTATAGAGGTTGCTGAACCACCATAGAACTAACTGTTATCGAAAAATAAAAAAGTACGATCTTTGTCTAATCCAGAGCCTTACCTTAATTAGAAAGGGTACAAAAGGCTCAAAAGGAAATAGAGTCATCGTCATCTTCAAACATTTCCCATTTTCCTTAGGCTTTCACCTTATTCTTGGAATTTTTTTTCATTTTCTTATAGCTTTAGGTTAGATTTTGATTCTGGTTGGTTTCTAATATGTCCAGTTAGTTATTTTAGGTGGTATTGCTCTTCATTTATAATTGTTAGATGCTTTTATTAATATATTTTCTCATTTTCGTATTCTATTATGTTTAGATTAGATGTTTGATGGATTTTGAACTTGAATATCATGAACAATGTATGGATGCTTGATTTTAATTCAATGTATGGCTTTCCTTTCCAATTCCAACCCTTATTTTAGTTATTTAAATCTTAGTTTTGTCCTTATGGATTAATGGATGTTTAGTGGATTGACTCATTGTTTTCCTTTATTTTGTGAAGTTTTTAATAAGGTTTTGTCTTATACTTGAAGTTTATGCATGTTCTTAGGTATTAAATTGTTTGATTTCAATTGTTACACTGTCCTAGAGTTCCGAAGCTTTTTTTTAGTGTGTTTTATTTTGGATTTTGCATTTTGGCTTCAATTAAGTTGATAATTTTAGTTTCATTATATTAGCATGGAATCCCAATTTTTCATTACTTGTCTTAGATTTTCCAAGCTTGATTTCATTTGATTAAGTATGGGTTATGTTTATTTAACTTCTATTTTGATTAATTTGAGCATTTGTGGCTAATTTTCTAGGAGTTTGAAGGTATTAAAGGGATGAAGACTGATCATTTGTGAGGATGAAGGTGGGCTTTTATTGAATTTGTGTCTTTATGATTAGGTTAAATTGGAAATTGGGTTTAATGGCAAGAGATTGGAGTTATTTCTAGGAGTTAAATTCTTCGACTAAAATATATACTTTAGAGTTTTTTTATTCATGTAAATCCCATACGTCTCACCATATAGATGATATCTTTAAAATTTTAAGGTAAAAATCACTATTTCCATCTCGAAATTATAATTAGAGTAATTCTATTCATGCTTTTGCAATTTTCTAGAAATATAAGTGGTTATCCTGTCATTCTGCATCAATACGCATAATAAGCTAATTCGTAAAGCATCATAATGCAATTGAAATCCTCTGTCTGTAAATGATAAAGCTAGTACTAGTGCTATGGTCAAACACTCCTTAAGCTTCTAGAAGATCTCCCTATTGGCATCAAACTAAATGAATTGGATTTTTTTTTTTTTTTTTGCATGAGATCATTAACGGGCTACTATCTTGAAAAAGTCTTTAAATAAATCCTCGATATTAGCCTACCAATCCCAAGAATCTTTGCACTTTTGTCACCATCTTTGGTCTTTCCTAATTCATTATAACTTCCACTTTCTTTAGATCTACCTATATTCCACCTTTAGTTACCACATGCCTAATAATGTGATACTTTCAAACTAGAATTCCCACTTTGAGAACTTAGTATATAACTGATGTTCTTTACGCAACATATAACTGATGTTCTCTACGTGCCTTCAGCACCATTATCAAATGTTGGGCATGTTTCTTATTTAGTCATAAATATAGTAAAGTATCGTCGATGAAGAAAATCGCAAACTTATTTTAAAATAACCTGAACACTAATGTTATGAATATTGATATCATATCAATACTGGATTTTATTATAGTATTATATTATGTTAGTACCGGTCAATACTTGATACCATACATGACAATTTTTAAAATTATAAAATTGTCCTAAAACTTTATAAAATTTATAAATAAAATATAATACAATAAATAAAATATAATAATAACTATTTTTTATTCCTAGTAATAATATTTTTCATATATTTCTTATAAAATAACAACTATGTAGTGGCAAATACTCCTCGAAAGTCACTACTGGGAAGCTGGTGGTAGCTGATCTATAAAATAAGGGGCTGTTTGATTAAGTTTTTGGTTGTGGATTTTAGATGTAGATGTTATATTTTTTTATTGGGTTTTGTGTATTTTTATAGATTTTTGTGTTGTCTGTCTTGATTTCTGTGCTGTATTAGAGTGTCTTTTTTATTGATTTCTGTGATGTTCTTTATTGATTTTTGTATTTAAAAAATCTAAAAACCAAAAAATTTCCAAACGGGCCTAAGATTAAGGGAATCAAATTGCATTGAGTAAGATGATATCACCCTATGATACCCAATGACATGTTCACACACAATATACTATAATGTATGCATGTACATGATGGATGTCGGACCTCATCCAAAACACAAATAATCATGGAAAAGAAGCATTTATAGGGCCCTAGTCGTCAAAGGTAATCCTTATATAGTGACCTAGTTATACATCTATATTTATAATAGGCTTTTTTAGTCTAAAAAGGCTGTAGAGAGCCAAGCACCACCAACAATATAGCCCTTAATACATACAAAAACATAATCTTAACAATAATATATATATATATATATTAAACAATGACTTGACTGGGATTCAAGCATTAACCAAGATCAATCCATATCATGTCTCAACATCATAGAACATCTCTCATAATCAACCCAATGTGCATCTAATCCTAATGCATACCCATTAAGTGGCATGTCCTACAGAGTTCCCATCCTCTACAATCATAACCCAACATATCATGTATACATAATTTGACACATCAATCATATAATTATATATAGTAAACACACAATCATATAAAGATCATCATAGATATATACAGTATGCCCTAGGTACTGAAACTATATGTATATACTTATATATCGTGATAGCATTTACATAGGCATTGTGATAATGGTTATGTAATTACATGTTTATATATATATATATATATATACATCTTGTATATATGTAAGTATTGATGTGTGTGTGTGTGTGTGTGTGTGTGTGTGTGTGTGTTTATGTACTATATCATACACACATGCATATAAATAACAACATCCATCCTAACCTAGTGTGTCATCATCCATATCAACATTGAATCATATTAATGTGCTAGTATGTATTCTGCATCACTGATAGATATGAACTTACTTGATTGATGTACTCCTTTGTCCAAGCCTCATGACGTAGGTCATGCTCCTAACATACCAAGAAAATAAGAAAGAAAATATCTCTATCAACTTCATTCATATGTTATTACGCTTAATTAACAACCTAAGTCTTACTAGGTTTACTAGGGTGATCTAATTATAAAATTAAGTTATTATCCCTATTCTCACCTAAACTTTCTGTAATATTTAGTTTGAAAAATGTTAAGAATTTTACTATGATTTATAGAATTTTTAAAATTTTTCTTAAAATGTTTCCAAAAAAATCATCAGAACAATAACTTCAATGATCAAAATATTTATCTAGTCATTGAAATATTCCTTCTATGACTAGAAAATTGTTCATTTTCATAACTTAATAATTTATATACCAATTGAAAGCTCTTAATGAGTAAAAAAAAAATCTTTTATAACTACAAGAAATTCAAATTCTTAATAGATTTGGATGAAAGGAAGAAAAACAGGTTCAGAGCCCTAACCAAATTTCTTCAGATTTAAGACGATTTATTGGTTTTAGAAGATGGCACCTTAGGGCTTTTGTTCCTAATGTTGAAGTGAGTCAAATGATGGTGGTGGTGGCTGGCAATAACCACTAGAGTTGGCAGATCAAAGGTTGGTCTTTTTAGTCAATTTTCTCCTTGATTTTGATTTTGTTTATAATGTTTTGGGATAATAGTCAATCAAGTGATCAAGTTTTTGACATTTTTTCAGTTAGGTGATCAAGTTTTAAAAAATTTCA